>JAWNNO010005127.1:0-128883 GCA_035044985.1 Lordiphosa fenestrarum | reverse complement strand
AGTAGTTAATATCAGGGCTGCAAACCCAAAACATTTCGTGGATCTACGGCTCGCGTGTTCGAACCACAATTTACCAATGGTTCAGGTTCAGAATTTTGAGGTTCAAGTTTTTGGGCCAAGGTTTTGGTTCGAACCTTGGTTCAGTCAAGCTTTTTACATGTTTATATAGTAATCGACCTAAAACATACATAAACTGTTAGGGAATTGTCTCGATTTTGGGTTGGGATGAGATTTCACAATACTTTATATAAATAGAAACACTTTCAAAGCAATGACAATGTGTTCTACTTATAATTATAAAGTATTGTGACTATATAAAAACTTCGGGATACAGCCCTTAGAGTAAAATGCAATTTCGTAGTCCACATACGAAAAGTGTTTCCACAGCAATGTGGATAGTTCAATCAGGATAACAGAAGAAGTCACTGGGAAATAGTTCAAATCTATAATTGTTGTTGAACCGAACCGAATTTTTGGGTTCGGAACGGGTTCAGGTTCAGCTTTAATACCTTAAGAGGTTCGGTTCACAGTAATCTGAAAGTCGGAATTCCGGGTTCGGACAGGGCCTATGGCTTGTTTGGGAAGATGAATTGGTAAACCCTTCTCTAATGAGAAGGTAATGCTTGTGTCTTTTCTTGGGTGTTGCCCAACTAAGTGTAAAATAATTATGATAAGTTTTATGGGCTTATGCAGCTATCATATTAGTTATCTGTACAAAAATCTAAATATTTTTCAATTAATATCGATTACCTTAATTTGGAATAAAAATAATTTTCTGAAAAATTATGCATTCAAAACAAGAAAGAAAGTCGGAAAAGCCCGACTATAACATACTCTATGCATAAATTTTGGTCCTGCATTAGCAGCTGAAAGCAGTGTCTTTTGATCATAACTCGATCTTCCGATCTTCACCATTCCTTTGGCGGATCGATAAGTTATCCTGATTACAAAAAATGTCTATCTTTAAAATTGTGGGAGATACGAAGTTTTTCCTAAATTGCGGGGGCGTGGCCAAAGTTAAAAACAAACTTGATCTGCCTGCAGACATAAACAGCAAATGTCCCATACATGTCAAACCTCTATCTCTTACCATCTCTGAGATCTGTGCGTTCATACGGACAGACAGACAGACGGACATGGCTACATCGACTCGCTTGTCTGTGCTGATCAGGAATATATATACTTTAAAGGGTCGAAGATGCTTCCTTCTGGCTGTTACATACTTTTGCACAAACTTATAATACTCCATGTACCTACGGTACAGAGTATAATGAGTATAACTCTGCCTAACTGTCAACAAAATCGGGAAATTGGGAAAAAAAAATATGTTTGAGTTTTGATTATCAGTAAATAGGTAAATAGAATGTTGTAAGTCGAATGGGGCTACTAAATCAACTCGATATAAATTAAAATCAGTTCGAAATATCAATTTGATTCTTGAAGTATAAAAGAGAAAATGCTACTCAGTGGTTTCATATTGACGACTCAATAGTGTCATTCATCTCTGTGTATGCTGCTTAGTCAACAGCAAATAATATAAGTCCTGTCTTTATCTCCACGCTCTCGCCACACATCAACTAAAGGACACTTGTGTCCTGTGGTTCATTAATTGCTTTATCTGTGATGAGCTCACATATTATAATGGGCGCTTGACCAACAATGCTCTGTTGCTAACGCGGTTTGCTTAAATTTGATCTGTCTTTGATGATTGCTATGTGACATATGTGCTGTAGGTTAATAAGAGCCTGATTGAATTGAAGCTCACATATACCAAGCAATTTTTGTGAACTTTGACGATAAAAACTGCTTGGATATAAGGCCAAACTGGCATTACAGTAGATGCTGAAGTGGTTATATCGAATCAATACTCTGTATTCGTGATTTGCACCTTTTTATCTGTGGCCAGTTATACGTATTGCTTATAAGTAATAGTGCAAAAACAGTTCTGGTAACGGACTTAAACAGTTATGAAAAGCGGAATGGCTACTTTTGCATCGCTGTCTACTAGGCCTACAAAACTGCTCAGTGATGTCGACACTCCGACATAAAAAACCTAGATTAAGATGGGTCGGAGTTAGTTATAAAGTTTACAAGCTGGGACCGGCTCGCGCTTTTTGATTTGTATAAGGTTGACACAGAAAGCTTAACGATTAATAAAGAATCTAGGAAATTTCTGTGCATTGGAAGTTAACTTTTTACTGCACTTTTGGCAAATCAATTAATCTCAGCTGGTTATCGCCCTTCAAGGAATTAAAGAAATCTTTAAAATTCGTGGTTTTTATGTGCCGCACTAAGCCACGCGTCCACCTCTGCCCCGAACTTAAGCTCTACCGTCTACAAAGTAGGAGCTGCTTCATCAACTTGCACAATATTTCGGACAGCTTGAAGCGTTTTATACAACGCGCGGCCGTTGCCAAAGTTTTACACGCCACCGAAAAGCCATAACATGTACGGAAGAACTGGCCCCACCGCCCACACCGCACTCTGCACTATCCACTCCCCACCAGCAGATGCTGCCTGAGTATTATTGCCGTGGGCGACGCCGTTAGTATCATGTACGAAACTCATAACTAGCTCAATAAGTTTGCTTCGCTATTTTTTACGAGCCACAACTCCGGAGCCGCGGCTGCTGCAGTATCCTTTTTTAAGGCTGCGCCATACCGCAGATTTTACAGCTGTCAGACAAGGTGTGCCTGTGTGTGCGCGGGATGACGGGAATGGGCAAGTTTTGGGCGCGTTATTGAATTGTATTTTATGACTTTACTTACGCCGCCAAAGTATTGCCATATGCGGCGAAATGAAGGTGCAAAACTTTAAGAATTTAAGTGCAACTCTCTTAAGTACTTCTTGTTATTTCTCCCCGGACCTTGCTTTGACAGCTGCCGGAGGGTCGTGTGTAGCCAATCAGCGGCAAATTTGCAGTAGGGCGCAAATTGCCATCAAGCATAAAAAAGCAGAAATAGTTTGCCAGTTGGTAGCCAATGCAAACAATGTAAAGTGCAGCTGGCCCACACACCCCGCCCGGTTGCCCAAGACAACAAATCGAATAATGCGCAAAGTAAATTCTCCAAAAACGAAAGCAGCAAAAGGAAGAAAAGCACGACAAGGACTAGGCGAAGCGTAGCGAAGCGCTAACAAGTTACCAAAGTAGCAATAGAAATGCAGGTAGTAAATAGTGCGGGAGCGGAGGGCACAGTTCAACAGTTGGCAGTAAATCCATTTTACACAGACGACTGGCTCCCTGACTGGCTGACTCTCCAGCGAGAACTTGACTTATGCCGAGAACACCGAAAAAAATTTCGTGCCAAGTCCAGCCAAGCGAGTTGGCCAGGAAAGCATATTGAATGGCAGGCGGCAGGCAGAGCGCCCTGGCCCTGCAGCAGCATAAGTTGAGGTCCAACTGGGCGTATGAGCAATGTGCCGGTTGCCATGCAAAGTGGTTGGTATGCTGCAAGCAGAAGACCAGACAGACTTGATAATAATTTATTATCGACTATATTTGTAGTTTTTTTTTCTCTTTCTTTTCTACATATTTTTTTTCGGCGTGCGCGACACACACACATGAGCAGACGGCGAAGCTGATTCCCTGATGGCCCATTAGTCGTATATTTGAGCAGAGTTTAGATGAAGAAATATGCGGCGGTGCCTGTTGGCAGGCGGCCATGGTATATATTAGATTTCTGAAAAAAAAAGCAATCGAACTGCAGGACGTATCGAACGGGAGAAGGGAGGATCGGTATTACGTTGTGTGATATTGATCAGTTGTTGAGCTGAATGCTCTTAGAAAAGCGGCAATTAGTTTATCTTTAACTTTGCTCCAGCTTTTTTTTAGAATATCCTCCTCTCAAAGTTGCTCAAAATAAGCGGTTTTTTAGGTCTAAGTCTGCTAAATATGTCCAAGGGGGTACACAGTTGGTCCAGAGCTTTACTTAACAATGTTCAGTGCAAAGGTTTTCTGCTTCAATAGCTCTAAAACACAAACTAAATGACACAGCTTGCTCAAAATTTGAAAGAAAGACTGCTGAGCCGATGGCAGTTGACAGGAGCGTTGTAATTGAAAGCCACTGACTTATCATTGAACATAAGTACGTTAGTGTGCATCATTTTATTTTTTATTTAAATGTTTCAAAATAGTCTGAAGACCTACGACAGACAGTGCAATATACACATTCTAGTGGTATAAAGGAAATTTGACGAGTTGTGGCATCTCGAAACATTCCGGTCCCGTACAAAGCGTAGAAATTATGATTATAATTAAACAACTTGAAAACTTCCTTAGTTTGTAGATTCGGTACAGTTTGGTTTTGGTTCGGCTTAGCCTGAACCTATTCCGAATCTAAAAACTTCGGTTTGGTTCAAGTAGAAATATAGACAAGACCAAATTTGATACAGAAAGCTTAATAAATCATCTATCAAAATGTTCAGAATTACCTCTAAAAACCTCACCCGAATTGGCATCTGTTGATTCACAAATAAAGAGCTTATCATTGCTTTGTTAATATTTTTCATATCACGTCATGAAATTTTTGTTAAAAAAAATAATAATTGGGTTAGTCCCATGTAAGGTGATCTAAAAATATCTTTCGATACAAAATTACCACAGATCCGAAACAGTTTTGTGTCGTTTATGGGTCGATTACTAAATAAACTTCTATATAGCAAGCGCTGAACCAAGTTTCGAGCAGAAACCCTTTCGAACTGTAAAAGAACTACCGTTTAGTGTAAATCAACCATAAAGAAAGAAAAAACAAATCAAAAAGAGAACACATCGAACATGTTCAACTTAAAAGGCGCAACTCAAATTTTGTAATTTTCAAGTTTACTTTTAAGAGCCGTTCATCATACATACAAAATAGATAGTATTATTTTTTACTGCATTTTGCTGTCATATTTTAGTTATAACTCTCTCATTGCTGCCATGGCAATGTGTAAAGAGGAAAATGTGCTCCATTTTATGATGTGCCTGTTTAGTAAAACATGTGCAATATGCTAAGCTGTCAAATGAAATGACCACCTACTGCGCCACGTCTAGAACTTTAACTTGAATTTAACTGAAAAACGAAATGTGCGCCTTAAGCGTCAGCCTTTCAGAATTTTTTTGCATGGCACTTACGAACAAATCTGAAAGAGGAAGTTAGCAGTTTGGTACAGTCGGTTTTAGTCTTAAAACATACGAACAAATAGTGAAAAAAATGTTTACTTCGTTTAAGCCCCTGATTAATTGTTTTAAAAATCGTTTCATAAAATGGCTTCGAAAGTGCGTACATATAAATATAATTACATGAATTGTACTATGAGTTCGTCTTCAATTAATGAAATACTTTTGATGATGCCGGAGCAAACAATTAGCTGCTTATGTGTGCAAAAGGCACAATTTAGCAAAATGAAAAATCAAATATTTCAAACTGAGCTTACACTTTGGCAGATACTTTCATCTTCTGCAGCGAAACCTTTGAATTTGTCTCTCATACCACAACCTTGAAAATGTTCTACACTTAAAATTGTTCACATACATACTTTACATTGCAAATGCACACATTTAGCTTCTGCCCCTGCTTGCTAAAATTCATATATTGCATTTGGAACAAGTAAAACATTGTCAATACATGTTCGTTTTGTCGTATTGTATCTCTGCGGCCAGTGCCGTTTTATTAAAATTCCATTTTGCCCCCAAACCCCAGCCCGGCACATCAGAATTCAATTAAACACGTTCCGACAATATTTTTTGGCTATGAAATACAATTTTTTTTAGCACGCCATTACAATTACATATGCGGATTACAAGAGGGCATATGTTTGTTGCTGATGTATGGGTTTTTTTTTTGTTCTGCGTTTGATTTGTGCGGCGCTTCTTTGAAAAGGCAACGCCGCGCGCCCCAAAATGTAGGCAACAGCCTTTTCGACACAAACTCTTTCTTATTGAACGCCTTGACAGCCTAAGCGGCATGTGTCAAGTGTCTAAAGAGCATGCCCCAGAGACTCTGGGGGCCTTTTCGATTGAGTTGTTGCAGAACGGAACGCTGTCAAAACTAATAAAATGTCTGACTGGCCCTGACACACAAAAAGGGTTTGCTCGGGCTTAGCCCTCTTTTCGTATGTTTGGCTAGATCAATTCTGGGCGCTTGGCGTTTGAAGTGCGTGGCGCCTGCCACTTTTATTATTTGATATGCAAACACCACACAATGGCCCCTCACATGGTGCTTAGCTTAGCACCTGGCCGGGAGCAGGTTTCAAGTGCAAAATTCGCCACCCGCGCTACGTGTGCTGGCTTGTGGCCATTAGCATAACAAAAGGAGCTATTTGCCGCTTGCCAGTTGGCAGTTGTTGCCGTTTTGCTTGTTTGTCGTACAACTTGCCTCGAGTGTCATTCCCCCCGCATCTACTTGGAAATTCAAAGGTTATTACATAAAATTTTAGCTTGCCATTTGGCTGATTGCTCGTTTAAGGCCAGAAGCCGGTCTGGTCTATCTAAATCTATTGGCACTCGGCTGCCTCACGCCAAGGCAATAATAAGACGCTTAACGCTTGAACTTATCGACATCACGCGGGCTGTGTGCAACGTGGCGTATGATGTATCTGGCAATTTGATGCTTCTCGCCTCTCCCGCCCCTCGCGCGCAGCCATCGAAGCTTTAAATCAGCAGTTGCTAAGCTTTATTAGCACTACAGACAGGCAGCTGCCAACTGAATGCAGTTGGTGAGGGAACTTTGGCTAACGATCTGCTGATAGGATTAGCTGTGGCTCAGTGACCCTTAAGCCGCCCTCAGCTTGACTGAGCTGTGGTTGTGTGGCCAAAAACAAAAACAATTTTTAAGCAATTAATGCTTTTGGCAAATTTTTGTTTACTTGCAGAGTTAAGCTGCAGCCCAAACAAAGTGCTGACAGAATGCAATTTGTAAATAAATATATATGTATAAGTCACAGACAAGAGCAGCAGGGCGGCGAGAAGGGATTCAGGGCAAGCAGCTTAAACCACTGGCCAATTCTCCCTTTCAGTGGGGTCTGTGTCCTGGTATACTCAATGCGGTTGCGTTTGTTTGGCAAAAGTTTATATTTGGGTATTTAAACTCAAATTAAATGCATTTGCATGCAAACAAAAGCGACACAGGGCGGCAGGAGAGTTGCATTCACATACACGTGTGTGTGTTCGTGTGCGAGTGTGTGTACGTGTGGGTAGCCGCAAACAAACCGTTTTGTGTCATCAGAGACAAAGGTAACAACAGACTTAACATTGTTGCTGTGTATCTCCCACTCCCACTGGTATTTTGTGCTGTTGCAGCACAAAAAAACACTCGAGAGGATAAGACGATGTGTGGAAACAACAATTCCATTATGTCCGCAATTATGCACCACACTTGGCAGGCAACTTCCAAAAAACTAAGGCAATCGAAACTGGCTGGGCATTTTTTGCAAGTGCAAACAATACCCAAAACAGAGTAGATAAATATTTATAGCCCTAACTTGTGGCTGAATAAAAAATAAAAGCAGGAAGGTTAGTAAAAAATTTCTTAAAGCATCAAATTTGTCTTCTTTTTTGTCAAAAAAGCTTATATTTGCGGAGTGATCGGTTTAGGCCCGATTTCTCTATGGCCGGTTAGTCAAACTGACCTGGGTTTAGCCGCATTTGAGTGTCTCATGCTGAGTCTGACCGCAGCCTTATGCTCAGGTCAAATTTCATTCTGTAGATTAGTTCCGATAGTATTATCGATATTATCATCGATACATTTAGAGAAAAAATAGAGAATTTCATACTTGAATCAAGAATGTTTGATGTCCGTCCGCAGCTCCCGTTTTTTTTTTGATCCAAGAGCTTTAATACCTGATCCGATACGAAACATTCCCATATCAAGCAGAAAAGTTCTTTAATCAAGTGATAAACATGCTCCAATTCAAGATTGCTTATTCATGAATCAAGAGCATTCAGCATTGTCAAAAACCGAGAAAGTTCTTTCTAGTATCAAAATCTCATCAGATTCAAGAGTAAGATAGTTTACAGAGCTTTACAGATTCCAATTTAAAATCAGATGTTTTCTCATTCTGTTTAAACTTATTTTATCGAAAATGAATTGTTACACCATGTAGCAAGTTTAAGCCGGCTTGAAGAATACACTACACCTCAAAGCAGCATCAGTCTTTGTCTGTCAACTGTCCGTCGAACAGATGTCTCTTCATGCCGGTAATGCCATAAGTGGTTGGGAATTCCAAAGCAACAAAGCAGCAAAAATCAATTGCGCTCTCCGCTTGATAGCTTCCACACACACACCCCTTTCCCATAAAAAACAAAACTGAGAGAGCTAGTTCAACGCTGTGTTCCCTCAAATGTTATTGCTCTCCTCTCTGTTACTTTTCCTCACTCCCTTTGCCAAAAAACACTATTCTGATATCGAAATTAGCTCGATTTCAAGAGCGAAATTCTTGAAAATTTTTAGAACGAATACATTTTTTTTAAGTGCGTTCGTTCTTAAGTAATTCGTTCTGCTTTTTTCTGGGTATAGACCAACAGCTGATTCTCAAACTTGCTTAACCAAATGTTGATGCTTAATCGAATTATTTCGTACACGGCCAAATTACATGATTGATCTGGATGTTGTTCAACGATTCAGAGATTTAATTGATTTTTATACTCTGTACCGTAGGTACATAGAGTATTATAAGTTTGTGCAAAAGTATGTAACATCCAGAAGGAAGCATCTCCGACCCCATAAAGTATATATATTCTTGATCAGCATCAACAGCCGAGTCGATATAGCCATGTCCGTCTGTCTGTCAGTATGAACGCACAGATCTCAGAGATGGTAAGAGATAGAGGTTTGACGTGTATGGGACATATGCTTCTTATGTCTGCAGGCAGATCAAGTTTATTTTCAATTTTGGACACGCCCCCTCCCGCCCCTGCAATTTAGAAAAAACGTCATATCTCCCACAGTTTTGAAGATAGATGGCTTGTTCCTTCTGGACATATTTAGTTATTAGGATAACTTATCGATCCGCCAAAGAAATGAAGAAGATCGGATGAACGGTTTTCGAGTTATGATCAAAAGACAAATTTTCTTGGTACAGAGTGTGTTATAGTCGGGCTTGACCGACTTTCTTTCTTGTTTATCATGTCTCGGATTGTTATCGCATGAATCATGCACTTTTGCCAGAGACAAGTAAGAAAGTCGGTCAATCCCGAAGTCAATCAAACTCTGTTTAAACGAAAGTGTGTGCTTTTGGGTGAGGGGTTGCAGCGAACATTCTTTTAACTTGACTATCGCTCATCGGAGCCTTAACCCACCCAACATTAGGAAGATCATTTTAACAAAAATATGTTTGATGACTCTTTTTCGAGCTCTTTTGATGATTAAAGGGGGATAAGTATCATGGGCGATTAAAAGAAGACTCGAAAAGAGTGTTACATAGGCTCAAAGTGTGATTGATTGAAATACGCCTGAAAAAGACTCGAAAAAAACCCCAAAATGAGTCAAAACTGTTCAGAAGAACGGGTTAATATCGGCTCCTCAAGAAGAGTCGCGGCTATGGTACCATTTTCTCCCAACAAAAGTATAATATCTGATCAGAAAAAGAGCGCATCTATGACTATTTTAATTAGACCTAGGACTCGAAAGAGACTCGAATGTTTGCAAGGACCATTCCTTGGAATTGGAATTGGAACTGGAATATATGACGTTTTTTTTTCAAATCGCGGTTGCGGGAATGGGCATGGAATAGATAGAAAATGAACATGGATCTGCCTGCAAATATTAGAAGGTTGTGTCCAATACACTTCGAACCTCTTTCTTTTACCACCTCTAAGATAAGTAAATGCGTTCATACGAAAACACCGACAAAAGAAAGAAAAAGATTAATTCATGATTGGTCTGATTCTCTAATATCATTTAAAATTGATTTATTTTTTCTTTTTTTTGTAACAAATTTACATTTAAAACTATCAATTTGATCTTAAAATATTGATTTTCGAAATAATCAAACTGATCTTTATCTTTTGATATGAGAAAATATAATATATCAATTTTATATTTCAGTGGAAGCATCTTGAGAGAAGCTTGGCTTTGACCCCTCCTTTGAGGCTGTGTATAGCCATTTGTTATATCTAGGGCCAAGCCGAGCTTCTCTCAGTCTCTTGGCTTGGGAAAGAAAGAAGCCCACAGTTTAACCCCCGAATCTGAATGGCAAAGTTTGAGCAGTTGAGTTAAAAGCTGGCGCCAATAGGTTGGGAATGTGACCGGGTGGATAAGTATTTAAGAAACCAATTTGACATAACGCGACCTCTTGCACAGCAGGCACACACACTACCTGCTGCACCACACCCGGCATTTTTAGCTAAAGAAAGCCAAATGAATAAAACTCGGACTGGGTTATCAGCCTAACCGTCGCTACACAATATGGAATTCGAAACATTCTCTGTGAAACCTAAGGCTAAGACTGTCAATTTCAGAAGTGCAAACGAGAGGCGGATGTCCATTTAATGTCACAGATTGGTTAGAATAGAAAATGGGAGGCAGAAGTCTTGCTTAGTCTTAATGCGGACAAGGACCTCATCCTTTTCATTCATTCCATTTTCGAAAAGGATCCCCTAAGATGCCTTATGCAGTTTTCGCTTCTTTATAGCAAATCTCAAGGTGGCAAAATTAGAAAACTCGTAATATAAAACTGTTTTAATATTGAATGAAATTGTGGAGTCTGAAAATTAGATCGCTGTTAAGAAAACATCGTTGTAGAGAAGTTCGACAGTAACTGATATTCTTTGCCCAACACTTCTCATCAACCTTTTGTAAGCACTTCAATAAAAATGTTTTAGAAAGACCATTTCCACCAATTCTTAGAGTAAATCACGAATTTTCCTTACTGAGGAGCATCTTGATTATCTTTTGGAAATCAAACTGAATCAGCCTTTCCATGTGAACCTACCCAAATGAACGTCCAAGCCCGCGGCTACCCACTCCGGAAGGATCCGCTTCAAAATTTTCTCGATTTGCAACACTAATCGAAACAGCTTGGTAATTAAATCAAGTAAATAAAGCATTTGACTTATGTGGCGTAAGTGAAAAGTCGAGTCGAAATGCTATAAAATAATAAAACCAGTCACACACACACAAAAGCCAGAGGTAAGAGCAAGTTGGGACAGCAATTCAAACAGCAAACCCCATTAACTTTACAAAGTTAGTTAAATTCATTTGGCAAACAGACGACAGACGACAAAAACCAACTAACCAAGCCAAACGAAGCAACGAAGCAGGCAACGAGCTACGAAAAGTCACAAGTAAATTTTATTTCAATTGTAAAAGGCAGCAAAAACTACAAAGCGATTCTCTGTGTGTGTGCGTGTGTGCAGGCGAAGGGTGAGCGGGAGGGAGACCACACTCAGCCACAACAACAGCAGCAGCAGCAACCAGCGCAATGATAACTAAATAAATGGACATTTTTATAGCTATGCACTTCCGCACTCAATCTTTTGTTGTATGCGGCAGGATGAGCGCCTGTTGGAGCATGTGTTTTTCCAGTGTGTGTGTGAGTTTTAGCTCAACAATGGGCGCCTCCTTTTGCCTTCAGTGCACTTAATTCATGTAATTTTACATACCCGCACACACAGCCACACACGCTCGCATATGCACGCGCCTGTACGTGTCGCAGCAGACAACGCAAGGAGCAACAGGATGCACAAGTGCGGTTTCACTTGTTGCCTGTTGCTGCCGGAGCAGGCAAAAGGATGTTGTCATATTATTTATATGTAAGCGAGAGTATATTTTCATTTTCATTGTTTTACAATTTGTAAGCACACAACTTATGACAGGATTAAGGAATGGGTTTTTGGGAGAATGAAATACATCGCAGCACTAAGGCACAAAAACTATTTCAATTTCATGCTGGCCTCCTGATGGATTTGCTAGTGGCCCCTCCTGCAGGGCAAAAAGCTATTAGAAAGTCATTTGCTGTTGTTGCTTCGTTTTGCACAAATACACAACATTGAGAGAAGAGAATGCTATTATTTATTGCATTTTATGGTCCACACATATGTACATACCTTTATATGGAGTTGTTTAAGCCTTTCAGTTTAATTCTTCTTCTTGTGCACGCTGACAAATTTGTTGTTTGTTGTGTGTGTGTGTGTTCTTCAAATTTAATTTCTGTTTTTTATTTTCGAGCTAAGAGTCTTAACTTAAGACTATGACTTTGTCAGCCACTCTGTACAGTGGTTCGATTCGTCAACTCTTGGCTTGCATTTGGCATCGGCAAAAGTACGATGCATCGCATTATGGCGAAGGACTTGAAAATGTTCTTTTACACAGTGCAAACTATTCACAAATTGCGGAAAACTGAGGTTAACCTTCTACCAGGCTCTGTTAAATGTAGTGCAGGATGAGGATTAAATTGGTGTAATTGCAGAAATAGACGTGGCGTAGAGCTACAGGCAAATGTTGAACAAGTTTTGTTTTGTCGCAAGATGCTGAAGCAACTGTTGGTTTCAGGAGGACGGAGCCACCGCTCACACAGCTACACAAATAATAGAGATTTAAAAACTCCTATTTTCGAGACGCGCGATCTCTATCTTTTTTTTTTTACCGCAACAAATCACAAAACTTCCATGCCTTGAAAGCAAAAATTGAAGACAAAATAGCCCATTGGAAGACAGCTGTTTGGTTTTCCGCAACACGAGCAAACAAGTGCATCATCTACATTTGGTCGCGAGTAGTGTTTTTGGTCTGGTCACGGACAGGCATTGAACTGCATCAAATGTTTTAGGACTGCAGCCGTGAAAGAAAGAATTCGTCGAAATCCACTGCGCAAGCAGATCAATATCAGCAAGGACAGCATGCGGCACATCATAAAACGTGACTTGGGACTCAATGCATCCAAGAGACACACAAAATCGAAAGCATTGCATCGCCAGTGCTCGAACAATGCCCACAGACGAATTCTGTTAACTGACGAGAAAATATTCACCATGGAGGAATCGTTCAATGGAACGAAAGATTATTTGCTGTTGTCTTGAAAACAAGCGTCCGACCTCATTCCAAAAGTTTTGAGAGATCACCATCTGGCTTATGCGATGGTTTGGTGGGGAGTCGCCTTTGATGGGGTCATCAAGCTCCATTTCGGGGGGAAAGGAGTTTAAGCTTCGACGAACGTGTACCAATCCGACATTTTGGAAAAGGCTGTGAAGCCTCTCAACACGACATTATTTGCAAATAAGCCCTGGACCCTTCAACAAGACTCCGCTCCAGCTCTCAAGGCAATCAATCAGGACTCAAACATGTCTAAAATACCAAAAACCGCAAATGTTTTGAAAAATATTATAAATATTTGAGCTGGCTGCCTATAAAGAAATACTCTATACTGTTATCAGTAGACTTTCGCTACCCTGCAGCTCTGCAGTTTTTCAGAGCCGAGTCAGACCTGAGCAGTATTAATATCTGAGTTACCCGGGAGAATTCTGCCATGTTTTAGTATTTCACATAATACTGACTTTTGACGTATGTAGTAAATTTATGGCTAAAAACTCATAGAATGGGTCCCATGAAATCAGTATCAGCCTTTCCATTTCAGAGCTGATTCAGCTATGATTCAGGTCTGAGCCGAAGTGTAGGGTAAAGACTGCATGACAGTATTTACAATAATCGCTTTAAGGCCCGATTTCTCAAAGTCTGGTTGGTCAACTTGACAGGCAGTTTAACCGAATTTGAGTGTCTCATGATGTATGTAGCGTAACCGGAGTAACAAACTTAAACGCTGCTCATCCCCCAGTCAACTTTTACCGCGAGCTCAGCACCGATGAAATTATTGGTATTTTTTTTTATCGATATATAAACAGCTGGCTGCACATTTGCTTTGTTTATTTTATTATTTGCTGAATGAATAAACGAATTTTTAACTCTACGCAATGGAAATGAAATTCGAAGAGTTGAATTGAATTTTAGTCAACTTTTACGCAAAACAATGACCAGCAACAGCCAAACGCATTAAAAAACAAACAAACCAATCCGAGTCATCTGTGTACTCGTTCGTTTAGTCAAGCAGTATGGTCACACTGAAGCAGCTCTATAGGCATCTATCGATATCAGGCGAAACAGCTGCTGAGAAAAGCAAATGACTTATCGACCGGTGGTTGGCTAACTGGAACCTTCGTGAAATCCGGCCTAATAAATAAGAGACAGACACCTTCTTGTTCGTATTGCGCAGCATTATTGTATTCTTGCATTAATTGGATAGCTGTTTTTGGTGTTGTATACATTGTGAAAGAAAACTTGCTGTTTCCCTTACCTTTACAGTTTTTGCCGAATGTTAAGGAGATTTTAAAAGAATTATTTATTAACTCAAGAACTCCCATCCCAACACCAGACTAGCATTAAATTAGGCCAAAAAGGTTTACTATTTTAAATACAGTTTTGAGTCTAATTAGTAGACAGTTTGTGTTCAGTGCTTCCTCCGGACGGATGTGCCTGCCCGGTGTGAAAGGTGAACTTTTCCGAGTTTTTGATAGAATTTATGTGGACTCCAGTATGAAGACCAAACCTCCGTGTCTTTATGTTTTGAACAAGTCGATTTGATATTTTTTTCCGCTTCAACTGCGATTTTCTATTTTGTTTTCGTTAGTGAAAACAGCTTAACGATACCCTTAACAATATTTCAGTATTACTACTCAAAATGTCGAGGATGCTGGTGCATTCAATTTGGATGCAACTTGTTTGATACCACTAGCTCCTATAGATTTTGTATGGCGTTAAAGCTGCATTTGAGACAAGAATGCAGGAACGCAAGAAAAGATTTCTTATATATACGTGTTGAAAAATAGCTGAACCAGAAACGGTTCCGAACCAAAACTTTCCGTTTGGCTTAACCTATTTTTGGGATAGTCCTTGAGCCTTAAATTTTCGAATATTTCAAACATTAAACTAATGATAAATTTTGGTTTGATCCCAGGAAATGCAGCTACTCATAATTTAAGGATCTAAAATTTCCCATTAGATCCACAATTAAACTTTCAAATAATATGACAAAGAAATCAAACAAAACGACATTTCCTATCTGTTTCTGATTAAAAAGCTAACCACTGTGTGGCATCTTTGGCTTAGAAATATAAATAATTCATGACACTTTTGCTGATTGCACGTAAATGGCGTAAATTTCAAACGGAAGCACGTCAAGTGTGTGAACTCTCCGCCCTCACCTACTAAGCAGCTGCAATGTGGGATTTTTTGTTTGTTTTTTTTTTGGCAAACCATTTCCCCTTGTCTCGTTTCTTACGGTGTAAATTCAATGAATATAAAAGTAAACTACGCATAAAATGGTCAAGGATTATGTAGTATATGTATGTAGGTTGGGCAAAACTAGGCAAGGGTCGAGATAGGAACAGAGTGTCGGGGAAAAAGAGAGAGAGAGAGAGAGAGCGAGAGAGATCAACTACAGGAGAAATACATTATTTTGGCTCGCTTCGCTCAGCCACCGTCTCCCCCCCTCTTTTGTTGTGCCCTCGCCTAGCTGTGCCCCCCCAACCCTTCTCGAGCCATACGAAATAATAATAATCACAAATTGCAGACGTACCAAAGAGGGTAAAGAGAGCATCAGGCGTGACCATCTACAGAGAAAAAGAGAAAATAGAAGATTGTCGTCAGTTAGCGAGAGTTTTTGTTGTAGGCGAATTAAAACAAATCAAGACAAATCATAAACAAAAGTAGAGAAAATAGGCACATTTGTGGCAGTGTAAATATTGGGAAATGCAAACTAATTACAATCACTTTTACAATCAATTTACGTGTGTAAAACAGAGAAGGAAAGAAGGGAAATTGGGGGGTCAGGACCTGATAATGCCGCTGCAGGCTACTTGTCAATAATTTCATTCAATTCCCCCGGCGGACTTACCTCCTCATTTAAATTCGAAACGAGCAACACATTCGAGTAGCCGCGCATGGCGGGCGTGGCAGTTTGCAGCGCACCGCTGTTGGCCAGCGAGAAGGCGGCCAGATTGGGCAGGGCATTGCTGTAGCCACCGGTAAGTGGTGTGCCCAGGCCCAAGGCGAATGGTGGCAGAACACCAGGAGCGCCCAGGCCGTTGACTGAAATTAAGAGTAAAGTGGTGTGATTAGTCGGGTATTCAAATTTGATGGTGGATTAAGCTCTAAGCGAATCGATAGCAAGATAAAAGTCAAAATAGAGGAAAATAAAAGCACAAGTAGGCGATTCAAGAGTGTGAGTGTGTTTGTGAGTGTGTGCTCCCAGAAAATTCATTTTCTTTTCCTGGCAACTAAGAGAACTATCTATACAAACGAAATGATACTTAAATTGAAAAGTATATTTGTGAAATAGTGCAAAGCTACTATGATTGATTTCAAGGCTGCCATCTTCTTAAACTCTGTAGAAGGTTCGGTTGTAAAGTCCTACGTTCGATTCAAAAACTGTTTACTTCACCTATCGAACCATAAGTTGTTGGTACATTAACTCGGAGATTGTTGAGAACCTTTTTAGGTGAAGGAAGTCAAAAATTTAGGAGGTTTGTTTCGGTGGACCTAAAAACCTGAACCGGATCAGTTTGCAGCCTTTAAAAATTTGTCTGTTAACTTTCTTTATTCAGCTGAGCATTTATTCTACTAACTAGGTATTGTCATCTATCTCATCTCGGAAGTGTCTTTTCTGCTTCATAAACATCTAATTTGAGACATTTTTCCTAATCGTTTTGGTGTCTTACATTCTGCGGAAGATGGCAATTAACAAGCCTTTTTTAAGAGAAACTTGGCTAGGCACACCTTCAATAACAGTAAACCCTTTCTTTATTTCTCAAATATCTTTATTCTTTGTTCTCTTACTCCTTGCTACAGTGGGAAAAAACCTGAGAAATGACCTAGCAAGCTGTGCGGCAGGTCGCGTGTGACACTTTCTCATACTTGTTTGTCTCCCGCGACTCCCTTAATTTGAAGATATGGCCCAGAAACCGTTTAGTGCTTATTTTGCTCACTTAACATGGAAAAACTCGCTAATGGACCATCCGATTTGGATATAAGCTGGTTAATTCGGATACCTTCGAGCAAGATTATGTATGGTTACAGAAATGTAACACGATGGCTGATAAATGAAGGTTATAGAAATGGAATTTCTACTTTAACGACCACGGGTTTAACAGTTTTACTCCCAGCTATTTTATCTTCGAGTTTGTTATCTTAGTCCATTTAATTCTTCGTTAGACAAATATTGTTTAATTCCATTAGGTTACCGTTTGTCGATGTTATAAATTTTGGGGGTCCCCGAGGATATCCCGGTCTAAGAAATTGCTACACGCGACCTGATCTACAGCTTACGTTGGGGCAAATTCCAGGCTTATGTAATACTGTGAAATTTGTAGCACTGTGCTATCTTTTATTTTTGCATCCCTTAGTCCCTTCTTATTCTATAATTTATTGTTATTCTCTTCCTAGATTAAACTTTCTTTGATTTCATATCTTCATTTCATTTCATATCTTGCTCATGCCTCCCCTAGTTTTATAGAGAGATGGTTCGTACCTTTTGGACATACTTCAGTACTATTTATCGATTGGAGACGATCGGAAGAACGATAGTCAGGCTATGAGGAAGACAAACATGTATGATGGGCAGCACCGGCCGCAACGAAGATGGGCAGCACTTCACACACCTTAGCACTTTGTGTTGCATCCATCTTTAAATTGATTGGATATAAACCAACTTTGAGGCTTTCTTATTGTTGACTGCCTCTCTTTCTTCTATTTGACATTCTATCATCATTGTCTACATTTCTAATCATTCATTGCATACCCTCTTTAGTCCCATTTACTTTTCCAAAAAAGACAACAATAACAGAGCGAAGATCATTTCCATTTGCACCACTGCAGTGCCCATAACTGATGTTGAGCCCTGGAAACAGATTTTCTATAAGCGCTCGTAATCTATTGCTTTGATTTGTTAGCTCGACCGCTGCAGACTCTGCATTTAGGCTTTTCACTCAAATTTTCCCCAACGTTTCCTAAGCAAACCAATTTTCTGGGTGTGTGTGTGAGTTTAAGCATAGAAAAACATAAATGAAAATTGGGAAAATGTTCCGCTGGTGTTACCTATTTTATCACCTGTTAGTGAGGGCCTCTGACGGGCGGCTATCAACAGCAGATCATTGGTGTTCATCAGTCCACCAGCGGTGGGCATCAAGTCCACACCCGGCTCGCCCGGCGGCAGCGCGGGATTCGTAAAGTCGCGCGACTTGTCATTGTTGTACTTGACATTCAATGCCGTCAGCTTGCTGTTGTCAATGCGCAAGGTGCAGCATCCATTGTAGATATTCTGTCCGTCCAACAAGGATTTGGCATGCTGAGCAGAGTGGGCATCCGGATATTGGATGAGGGCCTAAACGACAAGGGCGTTAGTAGTTGAATATAAGAAATCTCAGCTCAAAACTCACCTGGAATGAATTGTTCTTGGTGAAGGTGACAATCTTCAGCACTTTGCCATAGCGCTGGAATATCTGATGCAAGATGTCCAATGACACTGGATACATCAGCGACTCGACAATCACACGCAGCACCGTGTTGGGTCCGCCAGCCGCGTTGGTGTTGTTGGCAGCAGCGTTCACAGCGTTCGTGTTGTTCTGCAAAATGCCCACGGCAGTGTTGTTGCTGTCGCCGGAGTTGTTGGCATTGTTGCTGGTCACATTGGCAACGGCGCACAGCGGCAATGGCGAGCCGCCGGCGGGAGACTGAATGCGATAATCGCTCTGAACCACCGAGTTCTGCAAAGAGGGAAAAGGGACCAGGATGATGAGAAGATGTGTTAAGTCAATTTGCAGGCGCACGACGGCAACTTTTTTATTAGTTAAACGGGAAAACTTTGGCGCATTAATCAAAGCAACTTGCAGTGCACAAAATTTATGCAGCAAGTTTTGAGGCAGAAATATGCTAAACATTTCCCACGGCATGCCGTCTGCTGCCTCACCTCCACTCGCGCCCCCGTCGCCGACATAAATCTCAATCAAAATCAATAATATCAAGTATCGTAGTAATAAGAGGAAATCAGGGGGAGGCGGCAGTCAGCGGCGACTGCCTTTGACAAGGATACCATGGAATGATGCCGAAAAGAAAAAGTTCCTGCGTGAAATGTACACGTTCTATCGGAAAACAATTTAATGACATTCGGAAGTAAATTTATTCCTATTCGTGCTGAATTTTGATTTCGAAAATCATAACGTAAACACATTCGGCCTGCCTCCCCCCAGTGGAGTTTTCTTTTTTGTGTGTTGTGTGTCGTCAATCCTCCCCAGGCGAGCTATTTGTTTTTGCTGCTTTTTGCTAGATAAATTCTCCCAGCCGAAACAAAGACCAGGACCAGGCTGAGGACAAGAACGTGCGCCTGGGCTAGGTGGTCCTGCCAAGTTTGTAAAAATAATAAAAATTGATTAGAATTGCCAGCGCCGTGTGCGTTGTGCGTGGCTAGACACGCCGCGGTGTATGTACATACGAGGGCTGCCCTTTGCTTTTTTAGCCTAATAGTGAAAGAAACGCGAGCATTCTGAAGGCTTCCTTCTGGGTTTCTGTTATCCTTGGCTCGCAACATTAGGACCAGCCCTCGTACATCATATGTGCCCATCTCTTCATCTTCGATTGCCTTGCCTGGCAGCCTACTAGTGCCACTTCCGCTACTGTATCAGCGTCTGTGGCTGTAATTTGATACTTCACTCTGGCTGATTATTATGATGACGATGACGTCGTTGATTGTGTAAAAATTGTAATGTAATTGTGGAGAAACCGTTAGCCCATCTCTCCTCCTACTCCACTCTGCGTCTGACTGTCGGCCAAGTGGGCAATTGCCAAGCATTTAAGCACTTTGATAATTGTGCATAACTCTTGCAGGACTGCTGATGGGTGGGCGGGTGGTTGGGTGGTTGGTGAGTGTGGATGATAATAACCGAGCAACTATTGGGGCATGCATATTAGTCTAAGCCATTCTAATTATCGGACAGGTCTGGCACGGCCAAGAGCAACATCATTAAGCATAACAAATCGTTTGGGTGTACGACGAACGGAACGCTCCGCTTGTCGCGGTTTTGCCTGTTAATGAGTCAATTGTGTGCGTGGCTCATTGTTGTTGTTGTTGTGGTGGGATTTGAGGTTTTGATTACACACACACACATACGTAGGCAGTGAACTTCAACACATTGTTATAATTTCCTCCTCCTACTCCAATTGATAAACGAAAATGCTTAGATAAGCAGAAAGTGCCAAAACTTGCTGATAAGTGCATTTATCGATCGATTTGTCGTTAGTGGGAAATCTCACAAATGTCAGATTTTTCGCTTGGCAGCTCTCTCGCACATTCTAGAAACCATTGACCCATTTAGCTTGAATACAATTTGCAAGAGAAAAGGAGGAAAAAAATAGTAAATAAATTGTAAATAAATTGCATCTACGACTTGTGCAATGCCAAAGGGCAGATCTGACAATGGAAAGAAAACGTTTTTAATTTTTGAGAAATTACTAAGAATTGGTTGGAGATTTAGAAAACCGCCATGAGAGATATCAGTTGGTTTTAACTGCTACGGCACCAGAATTCCAGTTCAGAGTTTAAACTTTGACATATGAACCTTCAAACAAGAAATGGGCGCGGGATTTTCGGGGCCCGCAGAAATCGGAAATCTGTCGGACGGATTAATGCAAAATCCCGCAATTTTTTCGGGTACCGATTTATTTTTACTGTCCTCCGATTAAGCCCATCAATGAAAACAGTTTATGAAATAACTGTTTATCGAACTAACCGTATGGGCACACTTCAATACACAAGAATACAATAATGGGCACACCAACAAGAAACGAATTCAAAAACGGGCACACTTATAATAGAAATATTGGAAAGTTTTTGTTACATTTCATTAGGAATTTATATATTTATTTTTTTCTAATAAAAACTCTTCAGTTTTTTATTTCTAAATAAACATTTAAGGTTGCGACGGGACGCGATAGCTCGGGTCGGGACCGGGACGGGTTCAACATTTCTTTCCCGCGCCCATCTCCACTTGAAACCGGTCGGTTTTGGTGAGGAATTTTCACATTTGAATTCTACAGACCGAAAAGCCATTTTGCATGGCAAAAACAACCACTTTTGAAACGGTTTTAGAAAGCTTGGACGACGATTCGTAGAAAAAGCGTCCATGAAGCGTTCAATCCAAGCCATCAAAGTTATTCCCACGTATCCATAACAGAGGTGCCCAAATTCAGCTTACGGCAACAACAAGCACAGGAAATAGAATGAGACAAGCAGCTTATTACACATATTTAGTTATTCTATGCATTTTGTTATTAACAGAGTATTTAATCAAAGAAAAAAAGGCCGCGAATACTAAATTATGATACATTGTCTTACAGGACAATCAATTTTACTGCTCTAACAGCGGAAGACGTCACAGAAGGATGTTTAACAGATTCCAGTTACCCTTGAATATGACTTCTATGGGAAAGAAACCATATCAGTAGGCAACAAGGTCCAGTATTTTGCAGGGTTGTTGGTGACTCTATATGATTTTTGGTTGCTGAACACGAACCTGGATTTGGAAATCTTTGGTAATTGATTTTTATTTAACAAATTCGTTTGCTTCAAAACATTTTGATTCTAGAGTAATGTACTCCATATCTTATCTATAGAATAAACTTTACCAAATAATTCTGAGTTTTATTTAAGCGAAGATATACCACTTTAAATTCATGTGTTTAAAATGACAATATAAGGCACTGTTCCGAATTCCGAGACGGTTTACGTGTAAAACCGCTTGCATGTAGAGTTTAAACATAATAATGTTATAAGTATACGAAGGATTTTGCATTTTTTATAAAGATTTTAGTCCTAGTAGGCCAAAGTCTCTTTACGTATTTAGAAGGACAACAAAAAGTTCCATTTCATTTTAAAATGATCTGAATCATTATTTTATAAGTTGAAGCGTCAGCCGAATCACATAATGCAGTGATTATATTGTATCTACTAGGATTAGTTCATGTTGACAAAATGCAAAATACGCTGAGTAGTTATAAGGAAGTTGACAAGAATGTCAACGGTTACTAGATTAGGTTTGCGAAAAATCGGAGCTGCTTAAGCAGTTTAAGCCGATAGCTCAATGCCAAGTGGATTGCATTCTTCAAAAAGACACAAAATGACCTAGTTAACACAGACATGTTTCTTACTTGTCTTAGAAATCTGCTACTTGCAATTTAAAAAAAACAAAGTATAATCGAAAACCGACTTGGAATTCGGAACCGACTCGATTATGTACAGCCCATAGATATGTCATAGATATTGTTGAAAATTTTCATAAGGACTCAATACAAATTCACTAGCCAACTATGGTATAAAAATTTTGAATTGTTTGGAATAGTTTGTTAGAACAGAATTCTTAACGATACTTAAAAAGAGAGTTAAAACAATATTATAGATTTTAAAATTGGAATAAAAAAGGAACTTTTGCAATTTTACAAACTTTGCCATTTTTATCCATATTTATTAGTCATTTAGGCATTTTTGGGCTTTAAAAGATGGCAACACATCATATGACACCAATGCACACGATATCAGTCGTAGCCAACACCAAAGAGAACTCAGGGCTGATTCATACTAAAGCAGTAGGGATAACTCAATTCACGCCTGAATTCAGGCATGTTTCGGTACTGTGTTAAATTCATGGCTGAAAGTCATATAAAGGATGCCATGAAAACTGAAGGGGTTATACTTGTATAACTAAGCCAAAGCCTTTGGCAATTTCCTAAACTTTAAACAGATTTATGAGCAACGTTAGATGTTCTAGAAACCGTTTTCAGAGAGATATTAATTAATTTTTAACCATAGGTGAGCATAGCATAGGTGAGACCACATAAAAACAACAAACAACACTGAGATCCACTTTCGATTTTGAATGAATCTGTTCAAATTTAGGCCACATTATAAACGCTTAGTATGTTTCACCACAATAAGGAAGAGCAGGACTAGAAACCCATTCATAACCCAAAATCCCATTGCTCAAGAGTTAAGCAAGACCCCAAATCGAAGCGACAGTTGTATTAACTTTCTCTTTCAGATTGCCATACAGACTAAAAACTTGTACCTAGAAAACTATTCAGCCTTTTTTCAAAACTTCTAATATTTGACAACGAATTCGGACTGATATTTCTATGAGTGGCATACAGCTACCCAGGGGGATGGCAATGTTTGCCCCCAATACCCAGTGCTGACCCTCTTCCTCTCCCCTCCCTTTATTGGGGCAGCGCTTTTAAATATGACAAAAGCTTTTAAGCAAACTTGTGGTTACGACAAAAAAGGGCTGCTGCTCGAGGGATGTCTGCCATTTTTCTATGATTTTATGTGCCAGGTAGTGGGCTAAGCCCAACCGTTTTTGCATAAGAAATAAAGTCAGCAAATGGCTGCTTGACAGGCGCTAAAAAATATTGGCGCAACTTTCACTTAGAGTTTTGCATAAATATTTTTGTTTCATAGATGCGGTGCGGCCATGTTTTTTTCCGGTTCGAAAAGTTTATTTTCTCGGCAATGTCACGCCCTACCCCCTTCAGACTTCTATCACTGGTGTGGTTCTTAAAAACTGCAGGACGAGGCCCTTCAAAGGGGAAGTGGGTGACGGGGGCTGGACCCGAGTGTCGTCGTCGCCCCCGTCAAGTGGCTGAGGCGTACAAGTTGCCGGGCTTAAGTGGTGTGGCAAGTGAAAAAGTCAGCTCCTTGCATGCGTGCGCCAGCCAAGAAGCTCTGGAGCCACCAAAACTTTTTCGTCTGCTGCGAGTTATGAACTTGTGCAGTTAAGTTTTTAAAGCTAAGCTGCGGATTATGTATTACTTTGCTGTGGCTGGCCCCCCCTGCTCGTCCAACTGGCTTGCATGGTCAGGCCAAAGCCGCAGCGAACTTGCCCAACAAATAATATTTGTCTTATTTATGTAAAAGTGGGCAAAAAATGTGTTAAAAGGCTTTTGGCAACAACGTCCAAAGCCGTCGCTTTGCCTAAAACTAAGTCAATACGCAAAAGAAAACACTAAACCGAAAGGGGAGGGCCAAGGCAAACAACGAGGGGAGCCAACCGTAGACTTTTAGGCTAAAATAACACACAAATTTAATCAATACAATGAAAATATTGACTCGTCGAAGGCGACTGCAAAAGTCACTGCATCAAGTTGTCAGGTTTTTGCCTTCAAATTTGCTCACGTACTTCTGCCGAGTGTGTGAAACAATGTAATTTAAATCCATTTTCCACACGTCACCAATCAAAATGGTAAAAAGCTTTATAAGCGCAAACAAAACAGCAGCAGCAGCGGCACCGGCAGCATCCCTTCGCATAACTCAAAGGATCTCTGCGCGTTCGCGGCGCTGTTGTGAAAACAATAAGATTAGCTTACTTTTGCGAGGCGAACGTGAAAATAAAATGAGAAAACAACGCCAAGAAAAACAACGCATAGAAAAACAAACAACAGACAGACATCGCATATGTGAAGTTATTTGCCTTGGCGAAATCCTTTAACTGTGCAACACGCCTCTGAGAGTTTGGCAAATAGCAGGCCAAGGAAAATGGCTTATAAGCCGTCGCCACAGCGAATCATTGACAGGCTGTCAGGACGGAGGCAGCAAATTAAATAAAACTGTGATGTCTCTGAGCCAGGTTTAGATGATTAACACGTAACGCACGTCGAATCTTTCTCTGCTACGAGGGTGGTACCATAAGTAAGCAATTACAGATCGAACTGGTTTTGAGTATAGCATGTAAGTATTGCATCCATCAACTCTGCTGCTGTGCGAAATGCACAGCGAACAAATTTGAATGCCAGAGAAGAGGTACCCCCACTAACCATGCCCTGGCTGTACATTTGTTATAAAAAACCACCAACACACAGACAGGACTCGGCTATGGTGATAGTTTGGTGTTTGACAAACGATTTTTATCCCATCATTTGTACAAGAAATACTCTGTTGATTCTGATTTAGAGAGCCTGAGGGAACAAATTTATATCTATTTTCGAATACATTCTAAAAACTTAAAAAAAAAAGAGCCAAGACTACTTAGTTTAGTTTAGTGTTTAGAGGATTAGTTTTTAAGAGCAATCACTTCAAAAAGAGAAGAAGAAAACTTAACACGAACTTAACTTAGACATGCCCAGCTTATCTTGCTATTAACCAAGGCTGCAATTCTCAAGAATTCTTCCGAAGATTCTTGAAACCCGACGTCAAGTTCAAGTTTTGGTTTGGTTCCAGGAACTTCAACATTGTGATGTTTGCAAAACTGAGAAGAATTGTAATTTATAAATTAATTTTGTTTGAAAAGAAGAAAACGGTAAATTAACCAAACCCGAAATGGAAATCAACAAACTAATACCACAACTAATACATTGTTGAATCAATCATCGGGGAATTTCAGTAAAAATGTGGAAATTTGAACATCTTTCTTCTACAGCACTGTGGGCCACAAATCTAATATATTCTGGGCCAATTTGAATTTGACTTTCACGACACATCTATAACTGGACAAAGCACCAATCAAGAACCATTTCAATGTGCTTTTTTAAAATGGCCTTCTTTGTTGGTGGTTTGGTATCCAATTTTGTAGGAAGACACAGAAAACCCGAACGAGCTCGGGACTGGTTTGTCTCGCTTGCAAGCAAAATAACTAGCTCGGACAATGTATACGCATTGAAATTAGGTTAAAAGGTGGTGAGAGAAATCGCTAGTACCTCAGTAGCTCTGACGAATCTTGGGTTTAGGTAGCGAAATAGTGAGCTTGGACAAAGGCTATGCATTGTAACTAGGTTGCAAGAAGACAAAATAACTCATCACCGGTGATAAAAGAAATCGCTAGTAGGCCCTAGCTCTGTCTAATCGAATCTTGGTTTTAACTAGCGAAATATCTAGATTGGACAATGTCTATGCACTTAAAGTAGGTTTCAATGAAAAAATATCTTAGCTCCGGCTTAGAGAGTTATTGCGAGAGCCGCAAAAAGTTAGGTCTAAAAAATACAAGTAGATTCTGGTCAGAAAATAAACGAGTAGATCAGTCTTGATGAAAAATTGAACACAAGGCCAGCAAATGCGATTGAAGGAGTGATTCTATATCAGAGGTGCCCAAGAGCACTTAATGCTTGCGTGGTCACCAATACAAATGAAAAAAAATCTGAAGCAACAACCACAAGAAGAGACAATCAATGCATGATACTTAGATGTAGTGCTCAATTCTGCAAGAGGCACAGCAGAGAGAGAGAGAAAAATAAATAAACGTCTTAGTTGCTGTGGAAATTTCACTATGCTCAAGCCGCTTTAATCATTAAAATGGCTATGCGTAAAGCAAAAACGAATGCGGCTGATGCGTTTAGCTTGCGGGCATCCCTGTTTCAAAAGTATTAAAGTGTGCTTAATCTGTCAAGGGGAAAATATCCATCACTGCTCATTTTTTGATTATTTAAGCTTTAAGATGCTCAAAGTATCCCAAATGTTTCTTCGATTTTACTAAAAGTTGTCAGTTTGAGCCATCGGATGGAATACCTAAATAGCATGAAAATCTTTCAAGCAACCAAACATGTAGAGCGACAATGACGCACATGTAAATCAGCGTGAAAAGTGATAAGAAAGTAGGCTTAACAATTTGCAGCGGCATTTTCATATCGTAAAATTGACTGCCAGTTGTGTTTGATGACCTCAATTGTTGAAATGCAATTAAAACGAAATTATTAATCGATGCAAGGCTGAATTAAAAATGCACAAAATAAATCAAACCAAAATATTTCAGAATGAAAAGACACTTTAAAGTAAAAGTTGGATAAATATGGAAAGATACATTTTGGATATATTTTAATTCCTCATTTTTTCGGCACTGCCCTCGCTTAAGCAGCTGCTGTTGCTCTCTGACATTTCGTGAAAACCTTTTGCTAATCAGTTTGATCCCGTTTGCGGATTAATCGCCTGACATTTGTATTAGTTGTCGACTTCCTTTCACATGTCAAACGTGTTACAAATTAAGCTCATTTTGGTGTTTCACCGCATAGTTTTGTGTGATTTTTGTTGGCCATTGGTCCCTGCAGTTGAACCCAACACTTTCGCAGGCTCTGTTGTGTGGTGGAAGTCCCAGTAGCTTGCAATTTACTTTAATTACAAGGTAACCTTATCACTGAAGGGAAAACGAGCAGCTGCCGCCACACAAACACACACACACACACCCATACACGCACAAACGGCAGTCCTTGCTCTTCGCTGCCTCCTCCATGGGGAGTAATACTCATATTCGTTTACTCGGTGGCTGTTTGTAATCATTGCGTTTGGAGCCGCGCGGCAACTTTTGACTAGCTGCAGCCGGTTGCCAAGTTTGGAGCCACTGTGAAGTTGCATTGCAGGACACGCATTTCCCGCTGGGCTGTTTTGTTTGCTGGCGGCTGACGCATACGCACACAAGTGCCAATTATGATGATTACCTGAAATTACCTAACCACCAAACCGACCACCTTTAACGGAGCATTAGGGCCATTGGCCACAACAATTAATCAATTGTATAAATCTAATGAAGGCGTGGGTTCTTTTAGGCAAATGTGACACCAGAGACTCCAGAAGGACTTTTGTTTTGAAATTAAAATTCAATCTATTTTCCCTTTTTTCACAGCGGGTTTCCCCAAGTGGCTGTCAACCCGTTTTTGTGTGCTTTTTTTGCTTTACTCTGGCAAACGAAAAGGACAGCTCTAAAATTAATTTATCAAAATTACGCACACACACACACACACACAGAGCCGGCGGCAGATGTGCTTACCGCCACAGACACAGACAAAACAATCACATGTCAAATTTGAGCCCATCCACTAAACAATACAATACAGACACAAGGAGAGACCCTTTGGGGTTTTGGTGGTGGGCAGCTTGCTGTGGTTGTAACCGCGTGAACTTGCTCCATCCAAGTGCATTTATCTTCATTTTGGGAAAAGGCAACAGGGAGGAAGGCCGCGCCAAGACGCCGAAGGAAGCAAAGGTGAAAGGACATCCCAACGACATGACATATTAGAATCCTGTTACGCAGCAGCGGCATTGCCGGTTGACTGCCAAATTGCCAGCATAAATGTCAGTGTGGCAGAGCGGAGCGCTGCAAAGTATGCTTCAGGGTTTTCCATTTCTGTTGCTTGGTTTTCTTTTTTTTGTGTCCCCTTTAGGAAAAGTAAAAGGGGTATGTTCGACAAGCTGTATGCTACAGACTGCATTTACACGGTGGAGCAAACTTCATGAAGTTCTGGAAAAAGCTTTCGTTTGTAGGAAAGAGTTGTAGAGGGGCAAGCGACAATACTAAGCCTCTCTTCTATAAGCATAAGCTTTTTGAACAACTTAATGTAGTTTGCCACCGTGTAAATCCCGTCTAAGTAAGAGTTTAAAAGTCCTAGCTAGCTACAACACTCCCCCCCACGAGCTACAGCTTTCTGAACAGCTGGTGATCAAATTTAGGGTATATTTAAGTCGTCCTTGAACAGCTTTCCCACACTAGTTCCATTCCTATTTGTTTTATATCCATGCAAGGCAATCACTCAGCCATGGAGATCTGCCATGCACGTGAGTTGGTCTGTGTGTGTGTGTAAGGAGATGATTTGGAAATCCTGTATTGCTGATTTGCTGTTGGCCCTTGGGGGGCAACGCGCTACGGATTTTGTCTATAGCCACAGTTTTGAAGAATTCGTGAATTACGAATCTCTAAGTGATTCTCGGCAGCTGCCGCTGTGACACAGATGAACCAAATGCAGGAGACTTATAAAGAGTTCTGCATAGCCGGAGGAGACTGGTTGCAAGCCACTGAGTTACAATAGTTTTAGAATTTCATATGACTCCCACAGAGAGCAACACATGTCAGGCACGTGGACAGCTGCTACTCTCCGTTTCTTATGTGATTTCTTAAGCCTCTTTGGGATGCTGGGGATGTGTCAAGGTGTAAGGACTACAACAATTCAGCAAGAATCTTATCTCGGGCTTTGCACATTGCAGCAACACAACAAATGACAAGCAACAGAAATATGAGATACACCTGAAAAGAAGGAACAGCAGCTACAGCCAGTGCCAAGCAAGCAATCAAGGCGATGCTGCTGCGGGTAGTGCCCAGGTGAAGAAAGAAAGAAGCAGCGCACACACTCACACACACACACACAAAAGGCAATGAAGACAGTTGCTAAAATGCGAGGCCAAATAACACAAGAAAAAAAAAAACAAGAAAAGACATGCTCACACAATGGACAAAAAATGTGAATGAAATGAGAAATTGTATAAATATGTTTGGTCACAGTGGGACACAATTAAGAAAATTTATAAATAAATTGTGGGTGGTTTTACGAATTTTGCCGAAGACTTCGGTCAAACACTCAGAGTTGACCGTCCTACTTTACTCAAAGGGAACAGTGGCCACATGAACCATTCGGTCGAAGAAACGGGCGGCCGTTTGCATCGGAGTGCGAACAACTTTTGAGTACAATTATTTCAGGTATGGCAATGAGCATTTTTTAGCACTTATCCTGCAGAGAAAGTGTCTAGTTTAATGCCATCTCGAATTTGGGAATGTTTAAGCACTTGATTCAAGAACTATTCAGCTTGATTAGAGACTGATTCGTACTTGGATCAAGTATTAAAGCACTGGGATCAAGATAAAATGGATTCAAAATTTCCTACTTGGATTAAGAATTTCCCTCTGTATCAAGAATCAAACCTCGGGCATCGAAAATTCTTGATCCAAGTAAGAATTTCTCTATTTTTTCTCTGAGTAAAAAAGCACGACAGAATATTAAGAACATCGGGGGATTCTCATTAATTTTTATAAGCAACTTCCACTAAAGGAATGCAGTCTGATAACAGGAATTTTAAGAGGTTGCTGACAGGTTGATTTAGATCTACGGTTTGGTTCGGATCGGATCAGAGCCGGTTTTCATCCCTGCATATAAGGGACTGAGCTGAGAAAACGCAGTCAGTTTGCTGCTTTGTTTCCGGTTCATACGTATATCTCTATGATTATGAAGATCTTATTAACATCTTTTGAAGCACAGGGACTTTAGCATTTCTTTGCGCCCATCCACATGAGACATTTTTTGAGCGATTGTCAAATTATGCAGAGTCCAACGATAACATGTTTAGGGAAGCCTCAATCTCACGGTATTTGTCATATCACGATCTTACATTAACAGTTTACGTGCAGCAATGATATTTTCTGGCATAACAACCAATTTTGGACGAACTTGATGGAACTTGGCGCTGAGCGATTGATTGAATTCACTCTACCAGGATTATCCGCCATAAAAATAATTGATTTCATCGAGACAACTCATGTTGGGAAAAATAATCCACCGAAAACATTGTCTTGAAATTTTCATTTTCAAAACACATTAATAATGCCCCACGTATTCAGCAGCAAAAGAAACGGAATGTTGCATTTCTGCGGTGGAACCACATCGGATTGATGCTTGGTCTCAGAAATGTCACTACCACATGGCTATACCATAGTGGAGTTTGCTGAGCTCTACAAGTTCCGATTCCACTAGACGACTATGGTTGTAGTGAGCTGTCGGGAAGGGCCGAAAGGACAGTGCCAAACATTGGAAGACCCTGCCAGAAATTTCGGATGCTTATTGCAGATGTGGTGTTTCGAGGTAGTATCGAGCCCAAGATGTCTCTCGCAATTAGAGAATTGACTCTTCAGTCCCAAAGAGCCAAGCCGATCTTCTTTCAACCTCTTGGCTTGTGGGTTTCTAAACTTCACACAAGAGAAAGGGACCTACAGTTTAACAGTAAAGAATAAGAATCCTTTCCATAGATGATTAGTTTACAGCTGGCGCCAATAGCTAGTGAAGGTGACCGGTGACTTTTTTTTATTAAATGGCCACAACCATAGTCGACAATGGAGCCAGATTTGCAGATTTGTGCGCTTTCCCATAGATTCCACAGATCATAAATAGATCCACAGATATAATCGCAAAATTAGCCTACCGAAGATGTTTGCCTCTGATTTGGAAAACAAGATGCCTTTCAAATTTTACTTCTTAAGATTGAAGCAAGAGTAAGAGATGTATCATTTTGGCATTTGAAATTGATATTTAAACTTTGTGACCAGCTTCTTTCAGTGAAATAAAACTAGAGGGGCAAACACACGTAGGTCGCTACGCTAAATTTTGCCCCATAACAGTACTCTACATGCCACTGTGCCCCCCCCATACATACATTGAACAAGCTTCAGACAACACACAGGCAACGGGCTCAACACACAAGATTAAGTCTCACACACTCACTCTCATGCATTTTAAGAGATTTTCCAGTAGAGCAACGGCAGCGTTGACTTTTCCACTCGTCTGCCTTGTCTAACGTGGTGTGGTCTTCGTAGGCAGGGAGGTGGGGGCTCAGAACAAGGCCTTTTACTAGGATTAGTAGTTAACAAGAGAAATCTGCCCACACGCCCGAGTAAAAGGGAGAGAAAGATGTCGAGGGGGCGGGGGGTGGCCACAGCCAAAAGGTAATCAGTGAAATGTAACTGTATTGTTTGGCCTCTTGTTGTTGTGTCACCCAAGTCACAGACAAGCCTCGTCCTGCTGCTGAGCTGCTGCAGCCTCTTAACCTTTTTTTGTGTGCGATCTCTTTTTAAGTAGTTTGCTTTTGGGCGTTTTGGGTTACCAAAAAACTGGAGCTGGGGCAACACCACCGTCAGCAGGTGGCGCACTCGGCAAGGTAAGGTGACAACGTCGTTTTGGGTTGCGGTTACTGCCTGCTGCCTGCTGCTTTCATTTAAGTAATCAAAATATGCTTTTGACTTTGTGCTAAGCAGCTGGCAATGGTCGGTCTGTCTGCCTGTGTGGTTTCATTTGTATTTGTGCTACATGGGTTGTCCACAAAACCCCAAAAACTATGCATTCTACTGCTTGTGCGTGTGTGTGTGAGTGGCATGTGTATCTATTTGAAAGCTTTTTAAACTTTGTCAGTGACTTTGTGGCTTACGAAATTAAAATTAGAAATTGGTTTGGACCCAGTCAAACACACTCACACGCGCTGACAAATATATGTGCATTTATGAATGGCTCAGCTCGGCTCAGCTCAGCTCGGGGGAATTAAGTTGCCCACAAACTGTAATTAATCAGAAATGTCCTCGTGCTCCACATTTGCATACAAATCGTAGTTTATGGTCCCACATTTATAACACAGTTTACTCACATTATGACTTTGATCCGTCTTCAGCTCACGATGATTAGAAAACTGAACGTAGACCATGCGTCCACGCATCTGTGGCGGATTAACTGTATAGCAGGACACCATCGATGTGGCAGCCACCTCGTCGGCCATTTCGATAAATGCTTGATTCTTGCCCTTTAGCACCAGCACATTGGTGACACGACCAAATGGTATGCCCAATGCAACTACATCCGATTCACCAGACTCGTTTGGAATGTTCCGCAAGTGTATGACTTTGGATGCCTTGGCTGTAAATAGAGAGGAAAGGGAGGGGGAGATTTAGTTAACGTTTTGCTTTATTTGTTGTTTATTTAGTGTGGAGTGAGGTTGTGCGTGCGCTTTGCCTCGCTGAAAATTATACACCCTTTTTTGGCTGGGCTGCAAATTCTCAATCTCAAATGCGATTTGTTGTGCAACAGAGGTGCCCAAAATCGTCTAATACTCAAACAAATTCTGTAACAACAACAGCCATGCCTTTGCTGTGTGTATGTGATTGTGACTGTCTGATGCAAACGCAATCATTCGCAGCACAACTACATATGTTACATTTACAATGAAAGTTTGTAGTTGCGGTTCATTTCTGCAAGAGGCATAGGAAGTTGTTCTTGCAATTTTGCTATGCGCCAGCTGCTTTACGCATTGGAATGGCTATGCGTAAGGCAGCAGCAAATACGGCCGATGCGTATAGCTTACGTGCATCCCTGATATTTCACGACAAGCGCTTTTGTTTGACTTGAAAACTCGTGCTAGTTAAGTGATTTCCCAATCTAAAGCCGAAGCCGAATTGCAGCTCAGAGCTGCGAGCCGTTTGCTGCTCCTGTAGAGCTGAGAGCTGTGGCTCGAACCAAGAGTTGGCTGCTAGCTCTCGGTTCTAGAGAGGTGGCTCGCAAACCAGAGCCAAAGTGGTAGTTTACAGATGAAAGAGCTCAGCTAAGAGGCTTTGCTGCTCCCAGCTCTCTAGCTTCAGTTTTCTACAAGAGCTGAGAAATGGCTGAAGAGCTAACATAGAAAATTCCTATGTAGAACTAATTTTCGCAGAAAATGTGCCTTAAAATTAGCTTCCTGTAAAGATTAATCCAAATACCTAACGAAAAACGTAATACGGAGCGTAACAAAAATCGGACAAATCTGATAATACCCTTTCAGGGGTAGGGGGCAAAATAAAAGTAACGGCTGCCACATTTGTACACATTTTGCCCCGTTTAATCTGGGACAAATGTATGGTGAGTGAGGGTATGGGGGATTTGGCCATAAATTCATTCATTGCACACTTTCAACGGCTGTGAATAATCCACCAACACGGCGACAATGTCCGGCGCGGAGAGACACCGTTTGAGGCTTTTAGGCACTCCTCGTTGTCGTTGTGGCACCAGAGCAGTTGCTGTCGTCGGTTTGCTCTAGCCGCTTGTTGTTTGTTAGTTTTGCATAAATAAAACCACCAACACCGGCAGCGCCAGCGCCACCCCCACCCCCTCTGTGCAGTTGCAGGGCTCACAAATGGGATTTGGCACTGCATTTCGAGGATTTTCAGTTGCCTTAAATTTTTAAAAAACAAAAGCAAACAAATTTGCCAAAATATTGTGCCTGGCATGAGACAGCGGGCGCTTAGTCAACACCTGTTAATGTGTTGGTCGGGTCTTTTTTTTTTGTTTTGTCTACCGTGTGGTGTTCATATGCAAATGAAATGCAGTCGACTCTTTTCGGTGTTTGTTGTATTTCGACCAAACAAGCAAACACATGGCATGGAGATAGTCCACGCGGCAGACAGTTGACCATTTGGCCGTCATCTGCCACCTGGAGTTTTAATTATTTCAGAGGTTTAAAAGGAATCTACAGCAATGCCCATGCAAATAGCAAACGATTTCCAAGTGGATTTGTCAATGGTTTCTAGAACTACTCAGCTTTGTAAGTGGTAACAGAAATGGCATGGTTTATGGTAGAGATTTTATTAAGAACAATGACAAATTGATTTTGTTCAGTGAGTGTTTATTCATTCAATGACCCTTTGCACTTTTCTGCCACACTTTGATTGCTGCTCTTTGCTCATCAGTTCTTTTGACTCAGTTGGAATGCTCCAAATTAAAGACAACTCTGTTTCCAACAGTTGCCAAATTAGTCGATTAAACAACCTACAACCGGTCAAATAAGTTACTCGAGCTGACCAGCGGTTAAGGCGTTTGGCTTTCTCAACCACAGTTCCACCCGATATCGATAAATGCGACTCGTTGCAGCAGTGTGACCAGTCACTCTCAACGAATCAGGTGTTTTTGTTATGGTTATATTTATACCCTTGCAAATGGTATTAAAATTTTGCCTAGAAGCTTGCAACGCATAGAAATATTCATTTCCGACCCCTTAAACTATATATATTCTTGATCAGGGTGACGTTCTGAGTCGATTGAGCTTTGTCCGTCCGTCTGTCTGTCTGTTACTATGCCTTTATTTGCTCTGATCTGTGCTCATCAATTGATTTTTTTCGAAGTTCAAGATTGTTTTTGAGCTTAAGTTAGTATATCTTGAACTTATGAAACATTTTTACAGGCCTAAGATTTACGAGATAACAAAAAACGAACTCAAAACAAGATTTTTGCTATCAGATTTAGGAAATCCAAACATAGTCAGCTTTTGAGATCGTTTGTAATTGAAAAATTGCAGTTTCAGTACGGAAATCTTGATTTTTTTTCTGAGTTAGGCTTTGGTTTGGGATTTAATTTTTGGGGCATCTAGAACAACTGAGCAGTTTGAGAAAGTTAATTTATCTAAAGTAAAAAAATTAAACATTGTGAACATGTTCCACAATATGAAACAAAGTGCTTAGAAAACCCAGAATGTTGGGTTGCTAAGTTCTGTAAAAAGTTTGTTTTTGTTATACTTTTACATCGGCTACCAAAGATTGTGTACCCAGATATAAGATATAAGATTAACCTTCTATGTCTTAAAATACTTTATTTATTTAATTAATTTGATATTATTGTGCTTCTCAAAAACTAGAACTAAACGGTATGAAGGTATTTTCTTAAAATCGCATTTTTTGAAAGCAATGCACAGAAAACTGAAGCAGAAACAGATAGGGTCCATTTCGAGTTTATTTGTTGTTGTATGTTAGGGTGCATTTTTTAAGGACCGCTCGATGACCGATTCCAATATTTGAACCTACTTAAGAAGCATTTGATGCCGAATCTGCTTAGTTTACAAAAGCATAAAGACCCCCCCGACTTCCGACAACTCCAAATTTAGTTTTTCCTTTTTCCCTGAGTGATGTTAAAGCATGAAATAAGTAGCAATCAACATATATATAAATCTTTTTTCGGTTCTATTCTGTTGCCAGCCCCAAAAAGCATGCTACGAATCTCGACTCGCTTTCTTTGCACCTCCACCCAACTAATAACTCATCCTCTAAAAGGGTCATTATTCGAATCAAGCCACATTTTCAACTTCAGGTCGCCCACGACAACCTCAAGAAGGGGTCAATGTTCCGATTTATTACACAATGAAAAGGCCTCCCCCCCCTCGCCGCCTCATTCTTTTTCATTTTTGTTCAGTCTTGCTGTGAAAGTCGGGCTCAACTATAAGAGGCTCGCCGGGGCACAAACTGCACCGGTCAATGCTGAGGCACTCTCAGTGCCTGAATACAACTAATCGGAAATTACACTTTTTGATTAGTTCGAAACGGAAATGAAGTTGAAACGAAATTATGCAGGCCGGGCGGAGGACCTTTCAGCCAGCTCAAATATTTATTAAAAATCAATGGCCGAGTGCAAAACGATGCTGCCATAAATAACAGTGCTAAAAAAAAGCGCCGAGAGCGACCGAAACGAAACTAAATAGAAGTGCACAGCAGCGGAAATGTTCTGCACAAGACAAACAACAAATCAACTGCCGCCGGGCCGCCAGTTTTGCCACAGCGAAAATATGTAAAAGTATCTATCATGCATGATGGCGCGCCGTGGCTGTTGTAGCCGCCGACGACGACTTAAAAAACAACAAACATTTGTGGATTTTCTGACGTTTGCCATCAACAACTCAATTTGGGTTTGGCGTTTCTCTTTCGCGTTTTTTTGTGCAAGCCGCTTGCATTGCTAGATTGGCTGCAAATCGCAACAAGCGCTGTTTGATGGTGTGAAAACGAAAGCAAATCGACAACCAACCAGCAACCAAGCCAACAGAGCCCGGGGGCAAGCAGAAGCAGCCCCAACTGTACACAGTCCGGGCACGGGCGGAGGGACACATAATTGAAAAGGATGATGAAGAAGAATGCTACTGGCTGCCGGAAGCGCCAGGCAACAAGCCCTGAGAGCATACAGCTGCAGTTGAATCTGAACAGAGAAAAATGTCAGCAGATAGAGTTGAGCTTTTACTTTAGTTCTACTCTTGAAAATGCGCCCAATGCAGCCAGGGAAGCTTCTTTATAATATACAGTCAACTGATTTTGATTAAATTTTGAAGACGCATTGCCAACTAGCTTGATGAGGTGAAACTATCTTAGGGGTTAGTGAATTAATTTACAGTTGGAATTTTCATAGTAATACTATCTAGCCGCTTGAAAGCAATATCGAAGTCAAGGAGGCGACAAGTGCTGAGTACCGAAGCCGTTGGTCAACGATAGGAACAAGTGGTAAGATTTTAAAAACTCAAAAGAATATCTGGAGTCTGGTCTTGCCACAAAGAAAATTACGTGCAAGTTATGCGCAATTTGAGTGAAGCTAACCTTCAAAGACAAAAATTAGGGTTTGCATCATGATAACGCCCCTGCTCACAAATCTTTACTTGCGGAGATTCCACAAGGAAAGAACATCTTTCCTTAATTCCAAATGTAAGTCCCCAACTTATTTCCTCCATCTCATTTTCTTAATAAAAGTGCTGCATCCGATGACTTGGGAATAGTCAAGTAATTTGCTAAATTCTCATTATCCATTTATTCTTTCTTTCTTCTCAGCTATGCCTATTCAACTTATAGTTGTTATATGCTCCAACCTCTGTGTTCTTTAAAACTTCATAAGCATTGTCCAAACTCTATCAAATATCAACTGACCAAAGCATTTTCTATCATCCGGTTGCACAAAAAGTGTAATAATTCGAGAACTATTGCAAAACTCAGATCTATTCCGAAACTTTTTGAATAATTTATCACTAAACAGCTGTAACATTAATGCCGTTCACTCATCTCTTGACTGTGACAAATCTCCTAGAGTTCACTTATCAATTTTCTTTCTAATCAATTACATCTCTTCACTAACTTAAGTAAAGCTTTCGATTCGTTCAATCAAAAAACCAGTACAGAAATTAGGTTCCGTTCAATTCATAAACAGAATATCAAAATTTCGAGAACCAGTAGATATGAATGAGTAGATATTTCGAAGTAAGTCTACACATGTGTGCAATGGCGCAGTGAGCTAAGACGTCGCCTTCGTTAAGTGCAAAAGGACTTGGGAATGACTCCAGACAAGACAAATGTGTTGTTTCCTTGTGAAGGTGGGACGGTCGCTGAGATCCAGTTATAACCTTGCACAAAACCTTATCAAATTGTTTATCCAGTTGAGTTTAAAATTGTTTAAAGTGCGGAACATTAAGTGCCGATTTCTAATCTTCTACATACAGCTCAAATAAACTTACAAATAATAGAGCAAAATCGATGTTAATCAGACACATAGCAGCTAGAGAGAAAATGTGGAATCAAACCTTAATCTTAAAGCAAGTTTTTGCGTTCTTCAAAATGTGATTTGATGTGATAATATAGAACTATATATCATGGCAATGATTATGTTCATTTTAAGTGCAATGCTCTCGATTTTTCCTCAATAAGTAAGTTTTTCATTCATAAGTTGTTATAAGCCAACTAAATTGATGAGAAAATATTGCTGTTTCTAATACCCCGTTTATACACAAAAAGAATATCATGATATAAATGCCCCTAAAAGTATGCCATTTTAATTTAATTAAATAATTCTCAATTTGAATAAGTAACTGAGAGTCAGTTATCAATGCGTCATACATAATCCGCACTTTGCATACACCAATATTGTGGAATTGAAGGTATTCAAAATGAGTTGGTAGTCAGCCAACTATAAGACAATTGTTTTTCTGAATTAGTAATATTATTAAGCATAGCATGCCTTAAAGAGCATTTATCATGAAGTTTGAAGAGCAGGCGGGAAACTCAAAGGAAATTAAAAAGAACTTATAAACGAAGGGTATAGAGTCTCATTTACTGAGAAAACTTCGTGAAGCTTGCCTTATGGTGTAAACTACGGCTTAGGGATTCATGATCCCAGATTATGTGCGTTGCCTCTGGAGTACCATAAGATAGCCATCACCTTGGATCTTTACTATTTGGTTTGATTTGGTTTACTTTCTCAGATTGTTAAGTCAGTTTAAGCTATTTTAGCCTTGAATCTTAGACGGCATTTACAAGGTGAGGCAGACTTTATGAAGTTTTTCTGGACTAGTCATGGTGTATCATGTCCTCCAACCACCAAAAAGTGATCGAAATGTACTCCAAATGTCACAACCTGCATACATCTCCCCACATCCTCCTGCTACTTTCCTTTCATATGCCCACCCTTTCCAAAGGTCACATAACTCTGGTTACGCCCAGCTTTTACGGTTTAACCTTCCGCGGTTGTATTTTTAATTAACATTAAGTTAAACTCACGAATTTTTTTTGCCATAAATATGGAAATTTATTGTTTGCCTGCAAACATTTGCTTTATTACGCCAAAAAAAAAACATCGCCCGAAAGCAGAACGAAATGTGGCAAACTGAATTGCCAATTGAAAACTGTTGAATGCAATTTGTGTAAACAAGAAGGGCAAGCAATTGATACCCGTATGCAGGAATATGTGCTTTAAACTGCACTTTTACTCCTCTTTGTATGTAAATTGTCGACCCATGCGCCCCCAGAGTCCAAAAAAAAGTGTTCAACATGTAAAAATTTGCATTCGATAATGATGAGAATGATGAATATGAACAGCAATCATACGCTCGGCTGCTGTTGGGCGTCCAAATGAGCCACCGAAAGCTCAACTGTATTAATGAGGACGAGCAGCTTTTTTCAATTAAACTCGCACAACACTCGCGGAGTCATGGAGGGGCGGTGGTGTCTCCGCCCATCCTGCGCCATTCAATGAATTGCAGGAAAAATATACATAAATAAACTATTTATGGCTAATTGAAAAGTTTACAAACTGTAATTGAGTTCGGAGGACAATGGTCAGCTGCTGCCGCGTATGTGTAATAACTGGGCAGCAGCGCCGGCCAAGTTAATTAATGACAATTTAAATTCATAAAGCAAACAAAAGACCCACCGAAAATGTAAATGAAAATGAATGGAAAGGCAAAGGAAAAGTGCTGATTGTTAATAACAATTAAATTTATGCTTACATGGCGGCATTTAATGATTTACGCGTGTGTGTAATGTGTCCGTGACGGAGTTGCTAGTGTTTGTCTGGGTGTGTCAACACACACACTCACACACACCGAGGCGCAGTAAATTAGGTTTTTACAAGCTCACACATCATAAATTTTAAATTGCCGGCTCTCTCTTTCGCCTAATGATATATTTACTTGTCTTTAATTTAAACATTTGCCCACGCATAATCAATCATGGCACAACATTTTTGGCAGCAAATGAAACTCAATGCCAGCGGCCATGTTTGCCTTTTGCATTTTCCGACATCAAATTGTTCTGCGTGTAATTTCTTCTTTTTTCCAAGCATAATTGAAAATAACGATTTTTGCTCTGCCCGAGCCTAAAACCCGCAAGAAATGTAATTCATTAAAAATTTCTCGACCTAGGAGTGGGGCGGGAGATGAAGAGGAAGAGAAAATGAGAGAGCTAGCTAGACTTGTGTTGTGCTGCTGCTTTCAGGGAAAAAGTCAATGTACGAAGACTGAGAAGTCGTCCTGATGATGACGACAACGTTTTACAAATTTTAATTGCATTTCAATTACGAAAATAGTTTTTTTTTTTTACTCTTTAGCGGATTCTAGGCTAACAAGTGGAGGAACTTTATGTCTGTGTGTGTGTGTGTGGGTGTGTGTGTGTGCAGTCAAGTGGGAGAGGCCTCATCGCACAGTGGAGCCTCAGGGTTCATAAATTCCATGAAATGAATAAACTTCATGAATAAATCAAAGATTAAGTATACGGCTTATAGGGCCAATTTCACACCTTATACATAGCTGAATGAATCAGTTGGATTTGATGAAGTTCAAAATTAGATTTAAAAATTCGATTAAAACAGTCAAGTGAAGAAAGCACCAATAGGCCTGATAGAGTCAGTTTGTCCTTTTAAAAAAAACAGGATCAAGAAGACTTTTTCATCAACAGAGAAAAGATGCAACTCGGGGATGCAAAAACCGAACTAAGCCAAAACGCTTATTCTAACTGATAAACCGAACCGGAAACCGGAGTCCTCGCCAAATTTGCTGAACCGAACCGCTAACAAACCAACCAACACGGTTGGGTTGTGCGATTTAAGGGATTTATAGTCCAGCTCCTAAGAAGTTTTATTCGAACAAAATATCGAACTAGATGTTGCAGGAATAATTAAGCCTTGGTGATCAACAGTAGTAAAGAATAAGATCATCATTTTTTTTATCTGTTATTTTTATTTCCCAACGACCTCTTAATGAAAGTTGCTTCTTGAATTGAGTGAGTGGTATGATATTATAGGCAGTTGTGGTGCTGCGGGTAGTGTGTATACCTACTTACTGGGCAACATGTCGTCGGTTCAATCCCGCCCCAGGACATTTAATGAAAAATTTAAAAAACTTACACAACCGGTCACCTTAACAAGCTATTAGCGACATCCATGAAAAAGTGTCTTAAACTTTGATTTTCGAAATCAGCGTTAAGCTTTAGGTCCCTTTCTCTTGTGCGAGAATTAGAAGCAAACCAGTCAAGACATTGAGGGACTAATATGCATTTTTTTCTAATAATATGTATGAAATGTATTTGCAGTTCTATGTGGATTTCAAAGCTATGCAGAAGATTTCAGGGACTTTAATTTAAAAAACGAAAAACTGCATGAACCTTATTACCGAGTGGTTTGAAAGAGTATGCATCAACTAATAGATCAATCACTCTTGTCAGACCCTATCGGAAGCTTGTTAGTCATCCAAACTGGTGCTCCGAAAGGGTAGACTCAAAAAAAAAACCCTTAATTTTGAGAATGTGTGAAGGAGAAAAAAAGGGCATGTAGTCAGAAGTGCCTAATCTGTTCTTTGACCACTTTCTCCTCACTCGGATGGACCAGTTCGGACTAGTAAATCACGCGTCACGAAAGCCCGCAGGATTAAAATTCATCTTTATATAAATGGATTTACCAAAATAAATCTCATATATACACATACAACCGGCCAAATATATTTGGCGACTAATTTCAGTTACAGCAATATGCTCCCAATCTGTTTTGGGTCCCGTTTTTATGGTGAACTCATTACATTTTCTTGAGTAACTTAACGATTTTAATTGATTCTTGTTGAATGCACCGGTGTCACAATGACTAATCCGTGCCAAGCTTTGAGGTCCTTTTTCTAGTGATGAAAAAATAAATTAAGCAAATTTTAGTAAATACTGCATAACAAATATTCACGATGTTTGACCCTTATTCACTCACGAAACACACACGTATCTGTGTTTGATCACGTTCACGTCGTGACACGTTATTACACACAGTGATACGTTCAAACTCACGTCAAAGATCATGAACCTATTCTCTAAACTACATTGGAGACTTTATATACAATATCAACTGGAGAAAAAGTCTGCACATCTTTCAAAAATTTTAAGAATGAATTTTCAACTAGCAACACTAGCCGCCAGATCGATGGACGCCACAAAGAATTTAGCAGTATCAGCAGCGCTTCACACAGTTTGTGTGGCTTCACTTCAGCTATAAGCAAGCTTGGATAGTAAATTGGTTTACAACTTATTTAGCTTATTTGATCATGATTTTTGTTACAAATCAAACGTCGGCTAGACCCCACTGTACATCATTCTGGGGTATAGATGCATTTAAAACAGCCCACAGGCCTTGAAGTCCATGAAGTATATCAATTGTATAAATTATAAGCCAACACAACTCTGGAGATGGAGCTGGCACTACTTGGGAGCCAAAACCTTTTCCACTTCATTTGTGCATCATAATTACTGCGGCTGAGCACACTCAGCCGAGTTCAGGCATATGCTTAATTAAATTGTGGGTCAGAAGTCAGACCCGGGGGTCTGTATTAATGACCATAAATGTTAAAATGTTAAACTAACCGCACACACACACACACACACAGTCAGTCACACGCAGCCTGCCGCCATAAATAACTGCAATGGGAGTTGACAATTGTTTGCCTTTGGCCTGGGCACATTCTGATTTTTATCCTCCTTTCAATATGCTGTCTCAATATTGACACGGACGGCATCGACACAACGGCGGAAAGAAAATATGACAATATTATTTTATTGACTGCGAAAATATTTACACGGAATGCCAAACAGCAGCAGGAGACGTGCGAATTGGACCAGCACTGGACTCGCTTGATATCCGAGGCGACCGACCAAGCGGCACGCGCTTGGGCAAACTGTCTGCTGCCTTATTGGTTATGGCAATAAAAACGCTTAAGTGTTTGACTATGCCAAGGGATTGGCTGCTCTCGACTGGGGCTTTAAATTGATTTGAGTGCTTACCAAGTAAAGTTACGGAAATAAAAAACCACTGCATACTCTCGGGCTGCACGCGCTCTCCTTTAGTTTGGGGCTTTCCATAAAACTCCCCCCAAATCGGTCAATGAACAAACAAATATCGCTGGACTATACAAACACCATGACTGGGCGCGCGATGCATGTGTGAGAGCTGTAACAATAAACAACAGGCACAAACGGGAGGCGACAACAATGGCCACCACATGACGCGGGGCCACGCCGGCCGCTTGTCTAGACACGCGACATGGCCTGACCATGGAATTAATCCAACTCCTAACTGTAAATCGAACCGTTGGGGCTGGCGAAAAGTATGTCTAATAATAAAAACAAAATATATCAAGCGCAACTATTTATTAGTCCGAAAACGCAAAGCTAAAGTAGAGCCAAAAGCAAATTGGAGTTCGAATTTTGCATGGTGTTGGCAGCAGCAGCAGAGGAGAGAGGCGTGGAGCTGAAACGGACTATGGCCACTTACTTGAAGTGTGCTTCACACACACACACACACGCGGCACACACTTGAAGTGGTTTGCTGGTGGTAGCAGTGGCGCACTTAGCCAACTTTTGTGCCAGGGGTTACCAAAAATCTTTATTTTAATTTTGCTTATTCTTTGCTTCGATCCAGAGATCAAGGAGCAAACGAAACTGTGTAGGCTAATAACAGGCATCTAGACTAAAGATTCTCAGAGCGGCCTCTGAGACTGTAGTGTGACCGGAAAACATCAAAATGTCACTAACTATGAAACGGGCACTCTAAACAAGTCAGCTGCTGTTTACAAAAGAAAAAGCGGGCTTAAAAAGAGTTAATTTTTTTTCTGAAAATTTAAAATGGAACACTCTTTGATCAATGCAGAGGCTTTGGGCAATGTCATGTTTTTTTTTTATGGGGGCATTGTGCGTGGCGCTGGAGAAGGATGAAGTGAATGGACGCAGGAGACGGCAATGTCCCATATTTTGGGTAAGCCCATACAAGGCAACAAATCCCCGCCATATTTCTTTGAAAACTTCCACATGTCGGAAAGTACATTTGGTGAAGCCGCTCTTGGTACCCAAGCGCAGTGCACGGCCAGACGCTATCCCAATCAAAGCGAGGTTGGCTTTGGCATCCCAAGCAAATTGCATCGATATGCTTTTTGTTGATAAAATCCCATAAGATGGGTTGACCGATTTGACCGTTTCGATTAGCGCCGCTTGTTGGTCCATCGTAAACTTCTCCAAACGACTTTTGTCTTGATTTTCTTGTTTTTTTTTTCGCTTCCAATTATCAAAAAATTCTTCATAATTTCTATGTCTCTCAGCGGTTTGGCCAAAAAACGAGTTGGCAGGGCCGTGCTCATACTTAGAGCGCATTTGTAGTGCCTCCGTACCCACTAGCAGAGCACATTCTCAGAGCTATGTAATTAGATGGGCTTTGAGAAAATTCGTAGCGTCTCCGCACTTAGCTTGAATTACGATTTTTTCAGTCGTACACTCAGAAAAAAATGCGTTCAAAATCTACCGAAATCAAGACCATTCGTTGACAAAAGTAGAGTAATCCGGTTTTTTCGTAAATCGTGGACAGTGGTTCTCATATTATGAACATTTTTTCGAACGGCATGGGCATTGTCTAAGACCATTTTGTGTTCGCTATATAAAAGAAAAATTAAAACACTTGGCGTTTCTCGGCGGGGAATTGAACTGGGGACTTTATACCTCACGAAAGGCTGCATTTCAACCGATTCCACCGTCGACTTCAAGTGAGACTTTGAGATAAATCACAGTGAAGAATGCAGCCCATGCAGCAGTCAGCGAGCAACAATCACTGCGCTGTTTATCCGTGAAGGTCGGGCTCGTCTTGTGAACGAAAATTCACAACCGAAATGGTTCAAAAAGGAGTCCGATTGGGCTGGTATTTGGACGTACTTGATTTAAGACTGTTTCAGGCTATATGAAGTACATTTCGTTATATTTTTAAAACGTATTTTACATATCTTAAGGTTGAAGTAATCTTAAGTTACGCTCGTATTACTCTACAAATAAGTACAAAATATTCATGGTTGAAATTTAATAAGTTCCGAAGAAGTCAACCTCAATATATACATTTTGCAAACAAAATTGCGGCAGGTACAAAATGTTCTTGGTTTAAGTCCATAAAATTCTAGAGCGATGATATGACAATGACCTAAAATCAAAGAAAGCTGGAGGCCATAAATTTTTCAGCATTCCATTTAGAAAAGTGTTAGAACCAGTTGGGAATTTTAAGAACCCATAATAAAATTCCCATAAAATTTTAAGTGCTTAAGTGTTGGTGCTCAATCTAATACATTCAATGCTTGAATTAAGAGCTCGATATTCTTAATTTTTCGTCATACTCTAAGTACGAGAAGCACTTGATTCAAGAAGGTTTGTTCAGATTTCAATCACTTGCAATTTTAAGTACAATACTGTATAAAATTGTAACCAGATCGTGAGAGTAACTCTTTTAGTCAGATTCTGAAAATGAGATATAAAATCTTCTAAACACTCAAATGATCAGTTACTGGCTTAAGAAAATAAGATTAGTATATTGAGAAGCCAAGAACTAAGTGTCTAAGAACTAAGTGTCCCTAGGCGGTATTGAACCCACGACCTCTTGCACAGTAGGCACACACACTACCTGCCGCACCACACCTGAAGAACACAAGAAGCCATCAATATATTTTAGTCGATCTATGCTTGTCCATCTATAAGAACGCCTAGATATTTGGTCAGACGCAGGGGTTGCAATAATCGGTTACCACTTTGAAGATAGAGTTCTGTTCTGTTCTGTTACTAATTCTCCCCTTTCAAAACTCTAAGTATTTTGAATCTATTATTAAAAAAACACAATATTTGTTCAGCAATTCTTATAAAAAAATGAAAACAAAAATTGAGTTCAAATTGCAGGGGATCCAAGCGGCATTGGACTAAAATATATCTACTTATATATATATATTTTCGGTTTTCTTTTTTAATATTATTTTTATTTTTCATTTGTAAGAAAAAATCAGGAAATAATTTAAATTTTTAATAAGCAAATGAAAAATAAAAATGCAACTAAAAACAATGGTTACATCAAAATTTTTCTGACTTTAATGAACAAAATCGGTAAAAAATACCTAAGAAATCAGCTTTATCCTAAAATTTGAAACCGTTACGATCCCTGAAAGATGTGAAGCAGTTTTCTGGTTTTCACATGAAAATTCATTGCCAGCAGTTCAAAGTTAAAACAAATCGGTTGCAGAACGTAGCTGTGCGGCAAAAGTATTTCTTATCAAGAATGCTTTAACTCTTCGCGGAACTAATGTTTGCATTTCCTTTTGGTTTTTCTCTCTGCACGCCACTGGATTGTCCTCCCATTGCACATGCCCAAGTGTTTTTATTACATTTACGTGAAAAATTTGTTGCATGTTGCGTGCGTTGGTTGATTTGCCCCCGCGCTAAGCGCGTGTAACGGAAACGTGGGTTAGTGTATTGGCATATTGGTTTAGTGGCATACAAATACAATTGACAATGCCGCCGTCGCCGTCGCTGGACAAGCGGCTGTTGGTCCGTGCGGCGTGTGTTTACCCAACCGGGGGAACGAGACGACGCCAGGCCGGGCACACAATGCTTATTGTTGCTTTTTGGATTTTTGCTATTTACTTGTCTGGCCTTTGCATGGGCGTTTGCAGCGCAATAAAAGTGTCCTTACACATTTATTTAGCAATTCCTTTTGTTATTATTTTTGGCTTCGGCATCGGTTTCACACACACACACACACACACAAAGCGAATCGAGAGCTTTAAGTGGTTGCCATACAAGCGACCACACAAATGAATTCATTGGGGTTTCCCTCGCCCTTGGCTTCATCTCTCTCTTAAAGCTGTGCGCGACTTTAATGGGGCACCACAAATTTGCTGAGTTTGTTGTTTGCCGAAGAACTTTGCGTGGAAAATTAAAATGGCCGCAGGTGGCAGGTGTCAAGTGGCGTTGGCGGTGGCGACGGTCTGCGTATGCATGAGCGGGAATGGACATTGGACAAATGAAAGACTGTTGGGATTTCAACCGGTTGGCAACTGGCCCCAGCCAGTGTACGTTGTGTGTGTGTGTGTGTGCGCTTGTTGCTTTTTAATTAATAGAAAAGTCCTTTGTAAAGTAATAAATAAATATTATGCTTTTGCTTTGGCGTTTATTTTTATTAGCGCCCACGTAGGACAGACCCAGCCACACACAGACTGTCTGGCAAAGTTCCAGAGGGTTAAGCCTTTACCCTTTTTATAGATGGAAAACGAGAGTAATTACCACAATTTTTATGTGTCAGCTAATTGAAACCAAAAAAAGGGGGGAAACCACTCGCAGTTCCTGGAATTGGGCATACCTTAATAACCTTGAAGAAAAAATCCAATGAGGCAAGTTTCCATCGGTGGGATAAGGACACATCGATTCATTTTGAGGCACAAAATTGCTTTGTTTTTGTAGCTTTTGTATGTTGGATTTCTTTAGAACAGGGTACCAGCCATTAAATCAAAGATATGAGCAGAATTTAATAATTTACTCAGGTTTGTGATTCAAGAGAAGCTTTTCTCGGTTGCCAGTGGCAACCTGACTGCTCACATTGCCGACCCCTGCTTTAGGCGCACTATTAAACAGTTGCTCATTCGTGATTAACTTCTGCAGCAAATGCAACCAAGTCCAACGGTCGGTAGCCAATGTGTACCAACTTCTTTAAAGAGTCGCTACAAGTCTGGCCTACAGAGAATATCATTTCGATCTAAATAAAATAATAATAAACTTTGCATACTTTTCGGCTTTTCTTAATTTATGTAAGTGAATCTTGATATTTTACAGGGATTCAACCCGTTCGGAAAGTAAGATTTATGACACGGTTTTTGAAGCCAACTGAACCTGGGTTTAGGTTCAGTTCAATGGTTCATACTCAATTTATGAAATATTTATTGAAGGCCTGAGATTACTTTCCGATCTGTCCTTAATTCTGCTCGAAAGGCAGTAATGTTTTTGGATTTGACGAGATTCTGTCAAATCTTAAGCCTTAAGAAGCAAGTTCTTAAGTAAAACCCGCTAATTTCATAAACCTACGGGGATTTTTGCTTTTAAGTTGAGGCAAGTTTCAATAAAATGACTCATTTGTGTCCAAGGAAGGCACTTAATTTCTCTGAACCTCAACCCTTTATAACGTACCAAATTTCGCTTCAATCTTTTTGAAAACCTATTTCTATTTGGACATTCGCATTTCTGTTCAAGGATAGTCTCCAGCATTAAAACTTTTCTGATATATAAGGTGCATGGAAAGGAATACTTTTTTCCAACTTTCGAGAATAAGGCAGCAATCAAAACGTTTTAAAAGTCGTTGTTGATTTAGGATTGTCTTTAATGTTACACTATCTCAATCTTTAAAGTAATTTCGAGAGCTCTGAAACGCTTAGTTTCGGATTTTAAAGGATGTCGAAGATTTCTTTCTATTCAATTAACTCTCTTAATTTCGTATCTTAACCTTTTAAGTCGTACATTCAAAAATGTCCCTAAATCTGTGGGAAAATTTAATTTCTTAACCTTTGAAAGGTGCAAATATTTGATATATACATAGATGTCCTATACTATTTGGTACAATATAAAGTTGAGTCCGTTGAATTCAATCACATTATTCCTCGGTTTTTTTCTTTAATCAAATCTATTTCTAATCCTAACGTGGCCGGTTGTGGTGCTGCGGGTAGTGTGTGACTGCTTTGCAAGAGGTAGTAAGTCTCGCCTTCGGACATCTATTGAATAAGATTTGTTTTCACTTTATGTCGAAAGGTCCGTCAGTGAACTGAACCAAATCGAACCATTTTTATTTGTTGTTTTCCGCTCGGCAGAGCATTTTCGAAGGGTCAACCATACCGGCTTCTAATTTGTTTTTACCAGCTGGTATTAGCGGATCGGTTACAGTTTGTTTCAGTTTGGTTTAGAACCGGTTTGCATACCTAATACTAAATTTTAAAGTCTCAAATTAGATTGTTTTTGCCGAACTCAAATCTTTTTTTCTGTTTTCTATATGTGCGATACAAAAAAGCCCAATTCGTTTAATCTTTGCTTGGGGTAGCAGCATACAAACGTCAAGCGTTCTTAGACACAGCCACATAATTTCAACGATTCATAATCTTCGTATCGAGGGTATACAAAAAGAACAATTTGTGAACCAATCGATTACTTTTGAATTTGGGCCCCATTCTGGCATATGGTTGCCTCTTCATTTGTTTGCATTGGCAATCATTTTGTGGCTGGATGAATTTTTGGTTAACGTTTTCAGCGCCCTGCCTGTCAAATATTTGCCTAATATGTGGTTCATGGAGCTGGTGCTGGTTCTGGCTGGGTGGGTGGGTTGGTTGTGCGGTTTTTGATTAGCTTTATTACTTTGCGGCCGGTGTGTGTAAGTGTGTAATGGTATGCGTGTGCGAGTTGCGGGCTAATTAATGTGCCGACAGTGCGTGGCCTGGCCATTGGCTGCCTTTTTCCCAACCAACCAACCAGCCAGCCAGCCAGCCAGCCAGCCAAATGTTTGTTGACTTATTTTTCCTGCTAATTAGTGGGTTAATTGGCAGCGGGCCTTTAATTTTGTGTAAGTGCGTAAAGTGACTTGTAAGCCGGCTTTAGCCTAATGCACTGCAACCAACCCGCCCGCCCAAAAGCGCCTTAAAGCTTGGGCCACAAATTGCACAGACACAGACGGGCACAGAGTAGTATAGACTAGGCCATAGGTAAAGGCTGAAGGTAGCAGAGATAGAGCGAGAGAGAGAGAGAGACAGAGAGGGAGAGGCGATAGACATTGAAAAACTTACCAATTCCGCCGGCCAGCACGGTGCTCGAATCCAGTTTGGCCTTCTTTGTGGCCAGGTCCTGATTATTATTGTCGGAGGCGGGCGCCATGACTGCTGCTTGACTCAAAAGTTCGTCGCTTCCGCGCTGGGATACCAACAGAAGGGGCAGCGTTAGGAATTTGTTAATATTGTTTATTGTAGTTGATGCACAGGCAGAAGAAGTTGAAGATGGTTTCAGATGGTAGTTGTGTGTAGTAAATGAAGTTTATATACGAAGAGTACACGGGTACATAAAAAGAGAAAAATAAAAGAGAGAGAACAATATAAATAGTTAATATTTACGCAGGTTAAATAAATTACAGAGATTCGCATTGTGCAAACCGCTGATGAAATATAAGTGGGTGCTTGAGCTCGGAATTTGCATGGGTTTTAGCATTTGTGAGGTATTTTTAATGCTTTTTATGTTAGGTAAACACAAAGTGGTAAATGAGAATTATCATTTGTTTGCTGACCAACAACGGGCAAAGCAGGACGGGAGCCTCAACATTGCTTAAAATAATCAAGAACGCTGCCAGTCGACTTCCAAATACCCTAGCATGTTTCCTTTAGTTTGGTTCTTCATTTGAATTTCTCTTCAATTGATGAAATGTGGTGATTTCTGTCTAATAATATCTAAGTAGTAGTTCTAGATCGTTCGGAATTGAATTTAATTGTTTTGTACTTAAAATTTCAAGTAACTTTTTGTTTCTGGAAGTACTTAAGTTAAGTGAGAAACATTCTAAATTCGAAAAATGATTATAAACGTTCTTGAACTGACTTAAAGTAAGAAGAAATATCTCAGTACAAATACAAAATATCTTGGTTTGGGATACTGCAGGCTCCTCTTAAAAGTGTGTTCTTAAAATTCCCAACTGGTACTAACCCATTTTTTAATGGCCTGCAGTAGCTTCTAAAAGTGTGTTCTTAAAATTCCCAACTAGTTCTAACCCCTTTTTTATGGAGTGATGGTTAACTGTTTTCCTACAGTAATAACCCTTAGAATTCTGTACTTGTTTGATATAGATTTGGGCATGTCATTATATCCTTAAAGGATTTAAAAATAAAGAAAGCTTATACTGTTTGACTAGTAGACTAGAACAACCTAAATGTAAAGTAGCTTAAAATATTCTTAAAATATCCCGAGACAATCCTGAATCAAATATACCTGGAGGGAAATACGAATTTGGTATCTTTCATACCGTACAAAGTCCTTGATTTTTTACATTCTACTTGGCATCACTTTCTAACCCACTCTTTTCTACTAATTTTCCACTTCTTTTCTGCTCATTTCTAAAGGGTACTCTATATAAAAATAAGCCAAATAATTGCACCACTCGAGGGGAAATATCCATTAAAATTAGTCAGTAAAAGAAGAAGACGTAGCCCGACTACATTTTCGGTGTTGCAACGCTAAACTCTAATTACAAAGCACATGAGTGTATTGTAATTACATGTGACACTTAATTACCGCACTCAGAGAAAAAGTCGCACAGCTAGAGCAAACGTGGAGAGAGGAGAGCGTAAGCAAGTTAAGCCAAACATTAAATGTAATGCTGCCCATAAAAATAAAGCTGCTGCTGCTAAGCAGGATATGTGCTGCTCCTGTTGCTGTTGCTGTTGCTGCTATGCATTAGCAGCAATGACAAAAAAGTCAATAAACGAGAGCACACAGCAGTGGAGTCAACGCTGCTGCCACCGCAAATTGAAAAGGGTAATTTTGTGTGAAGTAGGCACCTTTATTCCCCATTTTCCGTCTCCCTCTCAACAGTGCTATCAATGCTGACTATGCTTGAATTTGCCACTTGGCTTATCATGCTGCGCTTTGCTTTTGCTTTTTGCCTTTTGCTTTTGTTATTTGTTGTTTGGATTTTATTTTTATGTGGCTGCACGTTTTATATACATAAAAGAATTAGCTTAAATACAAAAACAACATGTGGTAATAGCCATAATAAGAAAGCCAGGGCACACGCATAAACGCACACGCGTGTTCGTGCAATAGACAAAGCAACAGCAAAAACCGCAAAAGCACTTCACTTGATAATATCACAAAGAGACGCACATACAGACAGACAGACAGACAGACAAAACAGGGGAACTCCTGTGTGGCTGGTCTTGTTGGGTAATAATATATCCAGAGAAGCTGTTCATTGTGTTGTGTTGTATGGCTGCCAGCTGCAAAAGCTAACCGAACATATGTTTTGATATATCGTACAGCTGTGAACAGACAAATAGGGCAAACGAGAAAGTATATAGAGAAAATAACATGAAATCAAAAATTCTTTAAATATTTTGAATTTGCAAAGGTTTCAATGAACAAATTTAGCAAATGGTAAAGTGGTTGGTTGAAATCGATTGCACTCAATTGCACACTTTAGTCTGCGGTTTTGTCCTAATGGTTTTATGATAAATTAAAACTAGGAAAATTCTCCACAAGTGTGCGGGGCACTCGTTTGTGGACAGATCCACTTTCGGTTCACACATCACACCGATAGGTACTACACATACAAAACGACCCACTCATTGTTATATAAAACAAAACCATATAAAATCCGCGTTTTAGATTATAAAACGTATGCAGAGTAGCCTTACACTTAGATTTTCAGTTCTGCACGTGGCGCAGTAGGTGGTCATATCATTTTACACTACTTTCTAATTTGATTTTCCAGTGTGTTGCTTATTTCAATCGAATCTTTGTTTTCTTTCTGTAATTTGGCTACTTCAAAAGAATATTACCGATTACTGGAAGCAAAAGAGTTTGATATTTGTTAGAGCAAGCTAAGAAAAGTTCATGGAAATGCGTAAGTAAATGGAATGCGTCAGCGAAATGCTGTCGAAAAGAAATCTGCTCGAATAATAAGATTAAAAATCAAAAATAAAACAAGAAGAGCAAGATTATAAAGCCAAACTATTGGAAAAAAACGTCGGTAACAAAAAATTCTTCCGGTAAACGTTTAAACATTGAATAAAGTTTGCTTGAATGAGTTTAATTCGTTCAGATATCTGTCGTTTGTCAGCGTTGAAGTGCAGTTAAATTTGAGAAGAGCTCGACTGGGTTGTGCTCCTTAATATATGAATTTCAAATAATGTCGTTTGGATGACTGAAGTTGGAGGATTAAATATGAAATTCCGGGAGAAATGCGTTCCATTGAAATTCTTAAACTCTTTGCGAATTATCCAATTTGGTCAAAAGATACGCGGTTCTCCTCCCAAATTCCGAAATTGAGTGAAGTTGTCGCAAATGGAGTTGATTGCTGTTCTGACTTCCTATTCCTTCCTATTGACAAATACTTGTAGTTTTCAAAAGTTGTGCCCCTTCTAAAATTAATTGATAGTTTTAACACATTAATAAATGTTTTAAATTTTAATTAAGTAATTTAAATATCCTGCACATTCACGAGCATTTCCCCTCCTCTTTAATCAGAATTCTTGAAATCACAATTTTTTGGAACTTCACATCAGTTTTTAGGTTATCTTAGAAAAATCAATTCTTCTTATTTTGTTGTTACTAGAATATATATGGCTATGTAAGGATTTCAATAGTAAAGAGCAGGGGATCGGCAATGTGAGCAGAGAACATGTCACTGGCAACAGGAAACAGAAAGCGGACAGAGAGCTTTCAAAAGCTGTGCCCTTTTACAAGAGCTTTACTAAGTCATCGATTCAAATTCTGTCGACTTCTCTGCTTTCATTGCCGACCCCGTTTATCCTTCTAATATTGTTAGTTACGTGCCAGCGGTAGCGTTAACTTAAATGAAAAGCGCTATAAAGCCATTGATTAACCTATATTTTGGTTACAAAATTATATAAGGCAAATTCTATAATTAAATGTAAGTGAAATTTTACTTCATTTGTGCGCTATTTGTTTGACCATAGCTGTATGTGCATAAGTTCAAATGTGTAGCATACGTTTTTGGGCCGGCTTCATTTTATTATCAGTCCCCTATGATTTTTTGTTGTTGTAGTAAGTAATTAAATTTTAAATGCTCTCCCTTTGGCAACCCTTTCCACGACACAAACTAACTACTCAGTCTCTAATGCATTCGTTATGGCACATTAACGCTCCCCAGTGGCGCAGGCTACAGGGATTTGAGTGTCTGTGTGTGTGGGTGGGTGTGTGTGTGTGTGTGCATTACTCGGTTCATGGACTTTGCCAACTTTCCAGCAGCCCAGCTGACCGGAAATGTTATTTTAATATGCTCTCTAAAAAGTATGCTAAATATTTGATTAGTAACTTACGTTCCTCATTCCTCCCTCCATACGCCGGACTCTCTCTCGCTCACTGACTTGCTCAATCTCTTTTGCACCGCTTGCACATATGGCCAAAGCCGATAAGCTGACCGGCTGCTGCTGCTGCTGGACCCAACTGAATGACCGTTTCATTGTTGTCTCTGTGCCATTTTAATGAATTTTTCCCTTCTATTTTTCATAAGCAACGCTCCATTGCCAGCGGCATGGGCAGTGCCCGGCACTCACTGATTTCTATGATGACATGTGCCTTTTTATCCCCCTCCCCCAACCCTCGCCACGCTGCCTCTCGTCGGGGCTTTCAGCATGTTTCCTTTGCTTCCGCCTTTGTTGCCGGGTAACTGGGTCAGCGCGCAATTGTTGAAGGGCTGTGAGGGTTGTCCGACAGCAGCAGCAGCAGCAGCAGCAGCAGGCGAAGAAGAGATAATCACGCATATGCCTAACGGTTAAGTTTTTGAAGTGCGCGACAAGGGAGGCGGAAGCAGAAGAAAACGAAGAGGCAAAGCAAAGGGTGTCAACCCACTGTGCCTGTGTTCCCTTTGCTGTAATGAGCAATGCGTTGGGAGTCGGCATCGGCGACGGTTGTCTGTCGTCTGTTGACGCTGTCCCTTGGTCTCTTTGGGGTTGTTTAATTTCTTGCATGTGCTCCACATTGGATTTTCTACTTGAAGGCGCTTTAAAAGAAGCGCGCGTACACACACACACACAGTGATCACTGTGTAATTGGAGAGCGTAGCAAATGATATGTGATTACCAAGTCAAAAAGGCTTTGGTTATTATTATCAAAAAGGAGGGACCCTGGTTGCCTGGACACAAGGCCATCACGTGCTGAGCAAGGCTTTTGTCATAGGAAAGAGATACCGGAATTAGCTGGCCATGTGCACATATTTCGCATGTATTATATAATGAGCACTCTTTGGCCATGACAAGTGACTTTTTTTTACCTTTTTGTACTCTGTGCCAAAGGGTACACAGAGTATTATATTAAGTTTGTGCAATAGAAGGCAACAGGCAGAAAGAAGCATCTTAGATGACCCTTTAAAGTATATATATTTTTGATCAGCTTCAACAGCTGAGTTGCTACAAACAGATTGCAGAGATGGTAAGAGATATAGATTTGACTTGTATGGGACATTAGTTTCTTATAACTGGAACCAGGTCAAGTTTCATTTCAACATTTGCCACGCCCTTACCTGCCCCCATAGTTTGGAAAAAACGCATATTCCCAACAGTTTTAAAGATAGAAAGTTTGTACCTTCTGGACATATTTAGTAATTAAGACTATTTATCTATCCGCCAACCAAATGCTTAAGATCGGCTGAGCGGCAGTTTAGTTATGAGCAAAAGAATGTTCGTTGCTTTCAGCTGCAACTGCAGCGCATACACTTTCGTTTTTGAAGAGTACATTCAAGTCGGACTTTTCCACCTTTCATACTTGTTTAATACTCAATTCGAAGTTTTTTTCGAATTTTACGTACTATAAAAATTGTTTGTATTTACTTTATTTAAGTTTTATTTCTGAGTGCGCAACAAAAATCTTGTATTTTAAGAACGAAGAATAAATTCGGTTTATGGAAAACGGCAACAATAAAAGATATCGATTCCTCTTCATGAGAAAATTCGATATTGAAAAGTATTAAGCAGGTTAAGTCTAGTCCATAACGCCCATTTTCCTTCGCCTAGATCAATATCTATCGATGTTAAAGGCAGACTTAGGTCATGTAGTCTAATTATGTTGAGATTTTGAATGATAAACCCTCTTAAGGCTAGAAAATGGAACCTTAATGCAAAAATTTGTATATTTTCCTACCACTATTTAAAGCTAGAAAATTGAACCTCAATGCCATAATTATTACATTTTCCTCCAATTATTTAAGTCGATATTTGTCAACATCAAGGTCAGATTTAGGTAATAGGTCATGCCTATAGATTTTGATTGGTCAACTTCGTAGATGGTATAGATGGAACTTCGTAGTTAGAATCAAGAACAGTTTTAAAAGAAAGACTCGTTCTTAGTTCAAGTACAATAAATCTTAGGTTAAGTACAAAATGGATTTTAAATGCCAATTCTAAAAAGAGTGCAACAGAAAATTCAACAGAAAAGAATCTGTTCCTTAAATTTCCAACTGATTCTATCATTTTTGCAAAGGGACTGATGGCAGATTTATTTTTCTATAGTAATACCATCCAGTTTTAGCTTATTTGATGCTGGGTGTGGTGCAGACGGTAGTGTGTGTGACAGCTGAGGTCGTGGCTTAACAAAGCTTCTCTTGCCGATGTTAAGGGCAGAATTAGGTGATATAATCGAAAATTGGTTTATAGATTCTGGTTGGTAAGCCCTGTTAAGACTAGGAGATGCAACCTTACTTCCTACTGTTTAGAAAAGTCTGTTTTAAGTAGTTTTCTACAGGTTAAAACTCGTACTTGAAGAGCATTTCCATTCACCGAGATCGATGTGGCAATTTTAAGCTAAGAGTTAGGTCATACATTCTTAAAGGTGCGACTTTTTAGAAATGTCGGTCTTTATAGAATTATTTAAAGCATTATTTTTAGTCAGCTAGGATGATATTTGTACATTATGCATCGAGTGTTGGATTCATAGATTGTGTTGTTCATTATCTGTATGGTAAGAAATCGTTTCTCTTGAAAGATACGAAAAAGTTTATGCTTCACACTATCCCAACCATCTAAAGTCAAATTTGCATCTTGGTTACATACATTCGAAACAATACTTTAGCTGGAAGAAGATTCAAAAGTCCATAAAATCCCATATTCAAGTTAATGGATCGATATTTTTTGAGGCAGAGCTACTCTTCATATCCAGTTCATTCCTTTCACGGTTTCTTTACCACTCTTAAAAGCAAGTCTTAGGCAAAGCATTCCAACCAATGGCGAGTGATTTTTTCCACTTTTAATGCAGCCTAAAAACTTAGGTCTAAATTATCAACTTTAATTGATAAGAGCCTCGGCGGAGCTGCTCTCTCTTTCCCCCATCATGTGTGTATGTACATAATATCATGACCATATCAACGCCCTCATATATTGCCATAGAATGTGCGCTCTGCTTTTCTCCTTTGTTGCTGCTCTGTTCTGAATTTATGACGGCGTATGAATATTAAAATCGAATATGTTGCTGTCGATTAAAGGCTTTTCGTTTTGTCTGTCTGCTCCCGCCGCTCTGTGTGTGTGTGCAGAGCTCGCGACACAGATACGACTCAACATTTCCGCTGGTGCACCGGATCGGTTCATTGATGTCGACTGTTTTTGTTTGGCTTGTTGCGGGTGCTGTGCCTGCCATTGATGAAGGTGGGCGCAGAAAAAAAACAAGTTGCAAATGTAGGTGGGGAGGCTCCAGATGAAATAACAATTATGGCTACTGCAACAGCAGCAGCAGCAGCTACTGTTGTATGGTAGCTTTAAGTTATTCCAGCAGCTCTTTAAAACCGCAAGCCAACTTGCTTATAAATTCTAATTACGAAATCTCAAACGGGGTTTGCCTGTATTTGTTAGCTAGTTGTCAAATGATAAACGCAACTTGTAGCTGCGGCCTAGTGCCCACAGAACCCAACTCAAAAGACAATCCACCCACCTGGCTAACTGGCAGAAGGCAATAAATTATATGAAAATGCCGCCAAAGTGTAACAGCTGCGGCTGCTCCAACCACAACAAGATGGAGTTCCCCAGCCCCGTCACGCTGTGTGTATCAGGGCACATTTAAGTTTTATATGAAATATATGTACAAACAGCATTCGTATCATATATCTATCTACCGGCAGGCAGACGGGGAATTTAGTTTAGTGAGTTCTTGTGCCCACTTGCTTTGAGTGGAGTTTATTTAGTTGGCGAGTGGATGCCACTAAATATTTACGTTCGGGCTTTTATTGCTTTCGAGAGTCAAGAACTCTTTTTATTTCAATTTGTTTGCATAAATATTTGAGGCGCCGGCTAAATTAGAATGTCGAAAGGCGAGAAAAAATGGCTGCACGTAAGTTTGGCCAAACCGATTTGTAGCAATTTCGCTATTAGAGCCCTGGCCAAACTTTTTCTGCTTATGCATTTATCACCTTTCGTTCCCATTCCATTGCGCTCCCCACTCGTTCGAGCGGAGGCAAGAAAAAACTTTGCCTGGCCTAGTGCCAAGCGAAAGGCAGTCTCAACTCCTGACGGGCACATTTTGTGCGCCCGCCCGCATAAATTATTCAAAACATGTGTTTCTGGAGTGTCTCTGTCTGTCTCTGACTGCCACGGTGGCTTCACGTAGCGAGCAGTAAATGCAGTAGAAAACATGCTCTGCGCTCAAAGGTAGGCAACAGTTTAAGAGTGTTTGAGTTTTTATCTCAAGCCATTTACTTGTGTATGACAATTTCATTGATATTTTTGCTCCCCCGTCGCACAGTGGTACAAGCAGCTGACAACAGCGAAAAGAAAGAAGCTGGGGAAAATCCGGCTATTGCCGCGTGCTTTACAAAAACAATTGAGTTCTGATTTGGAAAATTACATTTTACACATTTTGATGGATGGACCATTCGATGGATGGACAGATGGACCATTCGATGCATGGTAGATGGTTCTACACAGATTTATCCTTGTGCTGTTCTGGTGGAGGGCTGTCAACACCAAATCCCAAACAAGCTCCATAAGCTCTTTTATAGTATCTATCCCCTAGGCGGACTTGTTGTTAGTTTTGCACTTGGAACCAGTAGACACTTTCCTTAAGTATGCAGCAGTGAGAAACGCAGGAAGACTCTGGGAACTGAAACTTCTGGAAGAAGATACTGAGAGTGGTAACTACAGCTGGGGCAAAGAGAAGCGATTACTGTAAAAGAACTTAGAAATGGAACGACATCTTTGCAACCTGGTTTCGGGAAGCAAGAAACCACTTTATATTCTTCGAAAAGTTAGCAGCTGTTATTCCGACTTATTCAACTTAAATTATCTATACTTTGGATGGAAGCCTAACGTAACCACGTAGCCCAATCAGCGCTTTGCTTAAACAAAGAGAGTTTATTCACGATCTCTTTAAGCATTTGTGTTGCGCTTGTGCCTCATTAAACTGCAATTGTGTCTGCGTGGTGCTAGTGTGCTTCTAAGGCATCAACAACAAACAAGGCTTTGCCTTCTTGCCTTTGCTCAACTGCTGAGAGCCAAACGAAATGATCCCTCTCATGCTGTTATCGTAAGACAGCTGCTTGTGTTTTTCTCCCATCGAGAACCATGAAACAGAAAAGACGAGAGTCACCAATGTAAGTGCTCTGTTGAGAGAATGTCAGAGTCTGAGGTCCCCAGGCAACAGTCTGCCAAAGTCATTTACATCCGATTTTACATCTTCTACTTAGAGCTATCTGTCACATAAACCTACAAGTTAGAGAGAGTAACAAAATCTAAGTTTATCTGACACATAGTAGTTATTGTGCTCTCCTCTTAAGGAAACACTGGTTTCATTTCTTGCTGTCATTTTGGTTAGCAGACAGCATAGAAATTTTGATGGTGGCATGTTTGATTATGCGGTGCGATTTTACATCTACTAGAATAGCTGCTATGTGTCAGATAAACTTAGCATTGTACTTTGTAAGTTAATGACATTAATCAGCCCTTAGTTGTACATATTCTATTAACATGAATCATTTTACCTAGATTATTCTTAGGTGGTTCTTCTCCTCTACGTCATGCCTGCAATTCCGCAGGATTAATACCAAACCAACTAAAATCGCGCCACTGTACATCATCCTACCCCGCCCCCCATTCCACTTAACGCACGAGCAAAAGTTTTGGCAATTTTTTGCGCCACGCGACTTGCGAGTTTTGGTGTGTTTCTATTAAGATATTCACTCGCCTGTAATGCGACATCATATATATAAATATGAAAAGAGTTCTCTGCCTGGGCGCGCGTGTGTGTGTTTATTTGGGTGAGTGGTTGGTTTGAGAGTATGCAAACGACAAGCGTTTGCCGTTTCGCATTTCTAATGAGCCAAGTCAGATTCGGGCTTGGACCTGACCTTAACGGCGATTACCGGCTGCATAAATCTTGGCCGTATATTGATTTTGCGCTGGGACTCTTTTAAAATAAATGGCATGTTTTTAAAGCAAGAAGGAAGGGAGCTGGGGTCAAGCCCTCTGGCCGGGGTTCATACAAAATTCAATGGCATTGAAATTTATGGCGGCTGGACACTCTCTGGCAATAGCAGAAATATGCTGCGCCCGCACTTTGGCCCGGCACGGTGTTAATATGAGCAGTCCTCCCCCAACCCACCCCATACTCCACATGCTGTGCCTTATTTATTTTTATGGGCTTCTCTATTTGCCTGTCGTTTTGTGCGGCAGTCCAATAAAAAATGCATTAAAAGCGTCTGAGTTGGCAAACAAACATTTCGGTTTATTTGTCTGCCGTTGCGCCTGCAACTTTAAAGCCAGCCCCCGGAATGGGTTGAGGGTGGAGCGTGGGTTTACTACAAGTCAATGGAAAAAATCCGCCAGGCCAATTCTCAAATGTCTAATATCCTGGCAGCTATTTTCTTTTATATTCATATAATTTGTATCCTGCTGGCGCGGTGTCTATTCGCGTGTCTGACACGCCGTCAACCCAAACAACACCCGCCCAGCCAAAACAGCCAGCCACCTCCGACATTGTCTGCCATTTGCCGCTCGCTTTGCTTTCGCTCCAAAATTTTTAATGCCCTGCCATTTTTTATGGCGCCACACTTGAATGCGCTTAAATATTTTATGTAATTTTTCGCAATTTATTTAGCGCATTATTTTTGGGCTGCCGGGCCTCGCCCCGACACATTTATATCAATCCAGCGGCGCGACAAATTTGCGTGGCAAGCCGGTCAACATTTTTGGCGCGTCAATTTCAATTTCGGGGGCCAAAGCCTGCCCAATTACGATTCGTGCCAACTTAATACCGAATTAGGGAAAAAGGGACATAAATTTAATACAATCAAAGCTCCAACTAACTCTTAACACACACACAATCCGGAATTAATCAAATTGCCGAGCAATTTGAATAACTTTAATGGACTTGCCAAGTTGCATACCAGCACACACACACACACACACACGCACACCCAGACAATGTTACAGTGCTTGGCTTGCACATGCTACACGCCTGCCTGCCCATAAATCCTTGGCATGCAACCAGCACTCCACCACCCTTCACTCTGTACTTGTCCCCTTCCACTTGTCGTGGTGTGCGTCATGTTTGGTAAGTAATTGATTTATTTTTATGTAGGTTTGTCTGTGCGTACGTATGTATGTAAGTGAGTGTGTAGAAAAAACATGTTGCATGCCAAACGATTGCAGCTTGTTGCTGTCGCTGTTGTCCCGTTTGTTGTTATCGTTGTTGTTGTTTTTTTGTGCTAGTGGTTTGGTTCTAAATTTATACACACCACCACTTCTCGTCGTTTTTGTCGACGCACAGTGGGACCTCAGTTGGAAAGTCTTTAGGAGAATATAAATATTTTCTGGAAGCAATTCAGGACCTTCGAAGGTTCTGGGTTACTCATCTTGTTGGGGTGAAAGCTGTGTTCCACAAATCTGTTGAAACTGCGCCTTGCTAGAGCATCGCCTGCCTGCTACTTAGTATATGTTCAGAGGACTCCTTCTTTTCTGTACAGTATCTAAACAGTCGGGTGTTTGTTATGCCCTATTGGAACAGCTGAGCATGCAGTCTGCAGTGGCCCTTGTAGAGCCCTGTCAGCATTCTGAGCAGGGTGGATTTTAGAAAATTTTTCTATAAATTTAATATAATTCTTTCTTGTTGCACCCAATATATAATAAAAAACAAGTAAGGGCGCTGCAGTCGAGTGACCCGACTAAAAAATACCCTGTTCATTTGTTTTTAAGTTTTTGAATTTGAATGTAACCGGTTTTTGTAACAGCTATTAAAGGGTCATCCTTAAAGTAGGCAACACTATTTGGTCCTTTTTAGCGGTTTAAGTCCTAACTGATGACACGTTACCCCCCGCTTCTACAAGCTCAATTGGGGCTCAAATGGAGGGTGTGAATTTTTCAAATCTGAAACAAAAATATTTATTTAAAAAAAGCCCTTGCTTTTCTATCTTAGAGTACCCCTTTAAAGGATGATATGAATTTGACGTGTGGCAAGTAATGTATGTATATGCGACGAAGCATCTGGTTCATTCAGTTCGAAACAGCAGAGTATGCATAAAGCTTATTTAATTTGTTAGTTGGAATAACTTTTTTAACTTAAGGAAGAAACGAGTTATCATTTCTCCAAGAAGGATCGCATTCTGGTTCCACAGAAGAGACTTTTTGTGTTTTGTAACAGAAACTTTTTCCTGTCTCCGAAGAGAATTACTAGGTTATACCCATTAAGCATCGCAGTCTTATCTATCGCTTGGCATCGTTATTTTACCTCCCAGACGAGCGGCATTATAGCCCAGAAGTATCGCAGAGGAAATCATTCGCGATAAAAACTGCTTGCTACACAGAAAAAAAAACGATCCAAAAAATAATCCATAATCGGCCATACTTTGTAAATCGTTCATGAATTTATGTCTTATTGAACGACTAGACCCAGAAAAAAGTAGAACGAATAACTTCAGAGCGAACGCTCATAAAAAAATGTATTCGTTTTTGACTTTTGAAGAAGGGGAGTGAGGTAAAACAGAGAGGAGAGCAAGCATATTTTAGATGTTTTTCATGGGAGAGGTGTGTGTGGGGAAGCTATCAAGCGGAGAGCGCAGTTGATTTTAGCACTTATGTTGCTTTGAAATTCCCAACCAATTATGGCATTGTTGGCATGGAGAGACGGCTGTTCGACTAACGTTGACAGGCAAAGACTGATGCTGCTTTTGGGTGTTGGGTATTCCTCGAGCCGGCTAAAACTTGCTTCGTGGCAAGTTCGTAAATTAAATTAAATTTGTGAAGCTCTTGATTTAAGAGTAAACGATCTTACTCTTGAATTTGATAAGCTCTGGATACTTGCAATAACATTCTCGGTATTTGACAATGATGTGTGCTCTTGTTTCAAGAATGAGCAACCTTGAATTTAAGTATGTTTATCATTTGGATGAAAAGCTGGATAAAAAATTCAGACTTGGATTAAGAATTTCACTCTTGGATCAAGAATTTTCATTCTTATCGAACTTCTGACTTCGAACATTCTTGATAAAAGTATGAAATTCACATTTTATTCTCCGAGTATAAGGCTTAAATCTCATTTAAGAGATAAAAGTAAGTACTAAACCATGAACAAGTCCAATTTTTAAAAATATTCGTTTTACTTGTACATTTTGTCCTTGGATATAAGCCGAAATGAGCAATTTTCTGCATCTTTACGGCTAGCTTACAGTTTATCCAGTAGAGATATGGAGATTCGAAGACTAGATTCGGGTTCTGCATGAAAAACTTCTCTAGAATCAATTATTTTTTTTGGCTGAGCATAAATCAGTTGTGAAATCTTGTCAAAAAATCTTTGACAATTTGGACAACTTGATTAATACTTTCTAACCCAAGCAACTGATTGCGGACTACTTATGTTTTTTGTGTTTGTCAAAATACTTATGCCGACTAGTGTAGCTTGGTAAGTACTTAAGAAAGTATATCATTCCGGAAACCATGTCAAATTCAACCATGAAATAAACTAAACCCTTAGCATTCTATAAGGATCGATGATATTAGAAGCTGTTGGTTTCCACACTAGTCCAGAGAATTAGCCTTACACTTTTGCATTACCCTGCATTACACTTCCACAAATTGAATTAATTTTGCAACCAAAAATGGCAGCAAACCACACTGTGCGTGGTTGTTGTTGCCTGCCTTCAACATGAAAACGCCAACTCGCATGTTTACATATCGATTACTGCGCGCCTGCTGCTGCTGCTGTTGTTGCAACGCCCCGACGCGCTGTGGCAATAAAAACAGCAAAGGCGAGCGAGCGCAAAGGCGTGGCGAGAAACATGTTGCATTATGGCACATGATTTTAAAGTGCCTCAGGCCTTTAAAATTTGATTTGCGACTAATTAAAAAAAATTCCCTAACGATTTGTCTACGACAGCCAAGAAATGGCCGAGCGAGGGGCCGTCGCCGCCCGCATTGGTCGTGTGTCGCCGGCTCGTTACGTTTGCGTTTTACGACGCGCCCATAAACCTAGGCCCAGCAAATGGCCAAGGAAAAGTATAAAAAATTATCTACATTTAATGACAAACCTTAAAAATTAGCGAGAAATGCTCAAATTAAACATAAAAAGAGAACCGAAAGGCGAGTGGACATGCGTCTGGCGGAAACATCAAAATGACATCCATTAACACACCTATTAATCACGGGGAAGGAAAAAAGCACGGAAAAAGTAGCCCGAAAATAGAAGGCCAAGCCGAGCGTGAACGACGACGGCAGCCCCCGGGGAGGCCCAAAGTCATAAACGTTCGAGACGGCGCTAAAAAGTAGGCAACACCGCAGTATTATGGCTGGGGCCAGCCAGGTGACAGCAAAAAACAAAGAGCAACCGCCACCACCACCAACTAAATAGCCCAGAGAAAAGTGTAGAATAAAAATGTCAAAAATGTGACAGCCAATGCAAGAAACGCCACTGTTGTGTGTCATGATGGCTGGGTAGGGGTCATCACAAGTTGTCCAACATAAAAACCCGCAAAGTGGGTGGTGATGGCCAATTAAGTTAACGACGGCGAGCGCTAACTTTGCGGCAGCGGCAACCGAACGACCCACCCTGTGCTCTCGCTGGCGCTGGTGCTGGTCTTGCCTATTGTAATCTAAAACGTTGATGGGGCCAGGCCAACCAGGTTGGCCAAATGGGCTAGGAGACAACCACGCCGGCGTTTCCTTCCGCTCCGGTTGTGGCCATGGGTCGTGTGCTCTTGACTGCCAGATCATGGGACAGGTGACTGAACCAATTAACAAAGAGCAGCAGCAGCAGCACACAAAAAAAACTTCGCCAGCAGCAGCAGCAGCAACAAAACTGAAAATTGCTGCAGGTGACGGGCTGGCAACTAGAAATTAGCACACATTTTTAGGAACTGGGGGAATGGGGGGACAGACAACAGCTGTGACCGCCCTAAAACATAACCTCAAAGCACTACCAGGGCGTGTATACGTAATGTATACACTGTAAATAGACGCCCACGCCGAATGTCTCGCAAGTTGCAAATTAATTTCTCACAGGAATGGCTCACAGCTAGGCTGCTCCCGCTGCTGCCGCGGCAGAGCACAGAGAGAGAGAGAGCGAGGGAGGGAAATGGCCGCCAAAACACTTTGCACGGGGCCACCCCACAATCATCAACATCATCATCCTCATGATGACGATGCTTAGTCGCGGTTGTCGCAGCATATTCCATTAGCAATTATGAATATGAAATGGCACCCATGGCAGACCGTGACTAGCTGGCAAGTAGAGTAGTCCTGGCCATAATCTCTTTGGCAACAAGGTTCTGAGTGTGACTACTTAAGCCATCGGGGCTGCTGAGTGGCTGGTTCCTGTTGATTCCCCAGACCTAGCCTAGGCCAGACCACGGCTGCTGGATGAGTGTCTTTTAGTTGTAGTCATTTTGTTATGGCCGCGTGCAAGTTAAAATGTTGCGACATTTTTGCTGCTGCAAGACTGTAGAAGCTGTAAAAGCAACAAATTTTGCAATGGCCTTAAGCGGATTGTAATACTGGCAGAGGGTGCCGTGCTTCTACGAATGTTCCAGTTTCAATTATTAATTATAAAAGAATTTTATATGATTTTTGTATGTACATTTTTATAAGCTTTTTGTGGAACAACATGATACGGAAAGTTGGGTAGAAACATCTAAGAGCTGAGGTCTACGCAGCTTAACCATAATGGTGGCTGCCCTAGATTTCCGACAACATCACACTGGCTATCATCATGACCCACATCTTTCAGACATGTCCACTAATGAGCTCAGCTAGCAATATATTAAGTATTAGTCTATGGATTGATCTCAACCATGTTGGCCACTTCTCGACGCTCCTTTGGCTAGCTTCCAGTTGCTGTGCACCAATGTGAGATTGAGTTGCGCCTCTTAACCGTGAAGCCATGCACCACTTATTTGCTTCTATGGCTCACAGCTCGCTAAGTGGAATCATCACGGCACTGACTAAAGAAGCATACGCAAAAGTAACCTTGAGCATACTCTTAGTCAGTACGCCCCACATGCGCCTTGTCGTAAATCGGCTGCAGTCGAAGGTTTAACTGCATTTGTGTACCCTTTACTAGTTTATTAGTAGAACGAGTTTAAAAGAATATCTATGTATTTGGGATTATTAAAAAAAGCGTTGCATAATTTTCGGAGTTTCATTAAGGAAAACCACATTTGTTATAAGATTATATATAAGTCAAAGTCAAGGTCGGCCCTACCCGTTACTCAGGGCAATTAGTGTTTAATAACCTAATGCGGCTCTGATAAGTATGCAACGTTTTTTTAACTCTGTCATTTATTATCCGATCTTTATGAAAATTTGTGAGATTGTAGATACTGGCCACATACACTACACTGCAAAATTTGGTGGCTCTAGCTCTTCTAGTCTCCGAGATCTAGGTGTGCATACAGACACACGGAAAGACGGACATGGCTAAATCGAATCGACTATGGATGCTGATCAAGAATCTGTATAGTTTATGGGGTCGGAGATGATTCCTTTTGCCTTTTACATACATTTGCACGACTTTAGTATACCCTTTTTACACTTCGAGTAAAGGGTATAAAAATCGACTTGGGTAATCGGATGAGAACTAGTTTTACCATCATTACCAAACAAGAAGAAAAAGCTAAATCCATGCTGCATCTTCTTTCCTCCGTTGTTGGTGGCAAAGTTGAAACAACTACAAGTTTGCATGAGTAAGTTGGCTGCGAATGGTCTGTATCCCGCCCAACATTTGATGTTTAAAAATAGATAACTATTGTTATTCTCTATTAAAAGAGACTCGAAAATGACGCATGAATATGCTCAAGTTGAGATTTAGTGAAGTACGACTGCAAAAAGACCTTAAATGACTCGAAAATGAGTCGAAACTGATCAAAAGAATCGGTTAAAATCGACTCTTCAATAAGAATCGCTGCTAGGGTTCCATTTTCTCCCCATGGAAATAGCATTTATTATCAGATATAGTGCCCATTTATGGCTAATCTTAGTCAGAGAAAGGACTCAAAAAAGAGTGGAAATATGGTCAATGATTTTATAAAATGTTAGCTGGAATACATCCACTCGAAATCAAAATTTGATTGACTCGAAAATGAGTCAACACTGGTCAGAAGATTTGATAAAAACGACTCTTTCAGAAGGTTTGCGGCAAATGTAACATTTATGATCAGAAAGCGAGAGCATTTAAAACTTTTTTACGGAGGACTCGAAGGAGACTGTAAAGTAATCAACGGTTTCATAAAATATTTGCAAGGATTGTATTGTTAAGTGATTGACGACCTAATCACTTCATTAGTGTTTTAATAATTGAAGTTCTGAAATTATTTACCAGAACAGGTCTCAAAAGTCTCTAGATCTACCGATTTTGATCCAGAGTTAAAGTCAGGGTCATATCTATATTATTGGTTAGGAATTCGGTTGAAAAGTAAATACTCGAAATCATTTGCAAGATTTCAATTGGACTATTTGGTTTTTGCGAGTAGGTCTTTTTCGTCGTTAATTGAACGCTTTGCTCTGTGCTTTGTTCGACTCACACAGCAGACCAAAACGATGTTAAACAAACGTTACACACCCACACATACGCAACACAACGACCGGAAAATGGTTTTCAAGCAAATTATCTGCCTGCCAAGCCAAAGCAGCCAAAGAACCAAACACACCCAGCCAGGCCAACAACAACAGCAACAACAATAGTAAACAGTTTCAATTTCAGTTTGGCCTGTATGAGAGCAGCAGCAGCAGCAGCAGCAGGAGCAACCGCAACGAGCTCGGCTCCAACTGACAAATATGCATAGACATTGTCTATGGCCACACACGCTTGCGGGATGCCTGCCTGGCGCCTGGAATGGTTGGACGCTTCTCTATGGCTGGCCAAGTGCCAAAATACGAAACGCGAAATTTTGCCTTATGACAGCAGCTGTGGTTCAGAAGGATTTCCATTCATCTACTCCCACTCCAGCTACTTTGATTATGCACATTAATGGGACACAGACATAGCTTGGTCGGGGCCATTTGCATTTGCTCTTCATTAGCCGCATGAAACACTTTGATTGTGTTTGTCTGTGATCTGTGGGCTGGCTTTGACGGAGGAAAAGCCGATTTTGGCTTTCAATTGGCCAAATGCATTTGGCAAGAAATCCGCTTTAAAGGTGCACACACACACACACACACACACACACACACACGAGTCCAATAATTAGCGCGTTCATAAATATACATCAGGCCCCCACCCCTGCTGGAATGATGAGCGACGACGGCGAGCATAATGGACAGTGGCAAAAAAACAAAAGCGGAAATGACCAAGGCAAAAAACAAGCAAATGGCCAGACAGACAGACAGACGATGGGCAGACAAGGCCCATAAAGGCCAAGCGGGATGCAGAAATTCTGAACGCAATTCGCTGTAATGACCACAGCACACGCACACACGCACACACACCGCGGCCATTTGTAACTGCATTTATATAGAAGCGACCGCATCTGTTGCGGTTATGTTGTATGTATGCAAAAATGCATTTTCGCGCACAGATAAACATACAAAACTGTTGATGATGATGGGAGGGGGGCGGTGGCGCGCAACTTTGTTTTAAGCCACCGGCCAGAGGGGTGGAACTTTTGCTTCATTTCCGCTGCAGCTCATGCTGTGCTTCCGGTTTATTAATGTTTTTGCACAGCCCCACACAAGTATGCTACGGCTTTATCCACCGCCAAACTCTGAGCTACTAAATTAACTGGTCAATTTCACTCGCTGGGCAAAAAACAAGCCAAGGCAAACAGCAAATTATTTTACAATATTTATAATTGCCATTAACAAATATGCAATATTAATGCTAGTGTGGCTAATGAAAGGCAATGGACATATGAATAATTCTCGAATTTGTGAGACTTAAACTAAGGGTTGATCACACAAAGGGAAGCTGGAAGCGTTGGCCCGTGACTCTAGCAACAACATAAAGATGACGGATGACAAACTGAAAGAGGTGAGCCCAATGATGTTCGGTCGTCGGTCAGTCATCGCGTGTCCCTCGTTCACATTTTTATTGAAAAAGCTTACAAATATTTGTTAGAAACTTTTGGCAACCTGCAAAGTGAAGTGGAAATTTTTGCATAAATCAGAGTTACAAAAAAAAAACAGAGTGTTAAATTGAATTTTACAATTTATAACCAGCGCCCGCCGCCACCACAGCAGCCCCTGCAGTTTTTTTTTTTGCCGCCTGACCTTTTGCCCTGCTCTGTACATTTGTATTTACTTGTTGGATTGTTTGTTGCAGGAGCCCTTTGGGCAAATTTTTGGCTGTTTGTTGGTTCTCAAATTTGCGGTAAATCGGAAACGCGCCGTAAGTTAAATGAACTCGCTCCGGCATCCGGACCACCGACCCAAAAGCCGAACCCGTTCCCAGACCCGGACGCGGTTGTTGTCTTTCCGTTACTTTTCCTCGTTTATTTACAGTATAACTCTTGTTTTCACATTTTTGTGCTGTTTTTTTCATCTTCTCTCGTTGGTTTTGTTTTTATTGCTTTTGTGTTGACTTTTGGTTGTTAATCAGTGGCGAGGCTTTGATTTTTGTCCTAGACAAATTTGCTTAATTGCGCATAATTTGTGGCACGAAAGGTCATCCAATTGAAAAGAGAAAGCCCCAAAAAAGGAATTTGCCTTTATCAATCATCAGCGTTTACCTTCGATATAAACTAAGAGTACTCTCAGATATAGACCTTTGTGAGCAGAGATAGGTTTGATCTGCTCAAGATACCCTTTTTGATGTAGAAACAAGTGAACATGTAGGACTGTTAAATACTCTGTAGTTATAACGAAAGTGTATGCACAGTAAGTACTTTCCTTTGCTCATAACTTGTCCTTGGGCGCATCGATAAAAAAGCCTGATTACTGAATACAACCAATTTTTTTAAAGAGTTTTCATTCAATATTAAGAAAATTCTATAAAACCAATTTTCTGTGTAGTGAAGTCTATTTGTGTTCCCTTAAGATTCACTAAATAGAAGATCGACTGTATGTCAAGGACAGTTCGAACCATCCATAAAACTGTAGAAAATAAACTTCATTTGTCTGCAAGTATAGGATGCTAATGTTCCTTACCTGTTGAATCTTTTCAACTTACTATTTCTGACAACTGCTTACACTACTGCAACTTCATGAGTGAGTACAGGGTAAACAAAGGCTCAAAATGTCATCCCAAATTCGGTTTTAAGGGTGTCCTGACCTGAGCTTGAACCCGTATTGAACCACTTCTGTTTTGAGAAAATGATCGCATATTAATTATATTCTATCTTTTTATTAGTGCTGCTAACTGGTTTTGAACCGAACCGGTTCGGGACCGGAGTTCAGACATTTTGCTCACTTTGAAGCGAAGCTTGAACCGTACCTATTTAGGTACTTTGAGAACTATCCCCATTAATTGACCCATTCTTTGATACTTATGCTATAGGCAGATACTACAGGCACAACACTCTTCATGATCAAAACAATGATAGAACAGTGCCCAAGACAGTGACAAAACAGTGACCAAAACAGTACTCAAAACAATCATAGAACAATCCCAAAACAATGATAAAAACAGTGCCCAAAACAGTGACCAATCAGTGACCTAAAGGGTATTCAAAACAGTGACCAAACCACTGACCAAAACAGCGACCTTAACAGTGATTAAAACAATGATAGAACAGTGCCCAAAACAGTTACCAAAGCAGAGACAAAACAGTGACCAAAACAGTGCTCAAAACAATCATAGAACAGTGCCAAAAACAGTGACCTAAAGGGTGATCAAAACAGTGACCAAACCACTGACCAAAATAGTCACCCTAACAGTGATCAAAACAATGTTAACAGTTCCCAAAACAGATACAAAACTTGGTCACCGCAACCATAAGGGTGATCAAAACAGTGACCAAACCACTGACCAAAACAGTGATCAAAACAATGATAGAACAGTGCCCAAAACAGTTACCAAAACAGTGACCAAAAGGGTTATCAAAACAGTGACCAAAACAGTGATCAAAACAATGATGCAAACAGTGCCCAAAACAGTGGCCAAACAGTGACCTGAAGGGTGCTCAAATCAGTGACCAAATCAGAGATGAGGGTGATCGAAACAGTGACCAGAACAGTGATCAAAATAATGATAAAACAGTTCCCAAAACAGAGACAAAACAGTGACCAAAAGGCTGATCAAAACGGTGATAAAATGATAAAAACAGTACCCAAAACAGTGACCTAAAGGGTGATCACAACAGCGCCCAAGACAGAGATGAGGGTGATCAAATCAGCGACTATAAAAGTAGTCCCGATTAACTTTCAACATCTTCAAATGATTTGGAAGAATGTGACTACTTTGCCACCAATCCATTACTCCTTTTTCAGGCGCATGTGTTGTTTTTTCGCGCAAACTTCTGCAACATCTTCGTATGTGCATCTCTTGAGAAATTAAAGGCAACAACAATTCGTTGTCTGCGGCGTTGATTTTGTTATTGTTATTGCATTAGACATACAAACAAACAGCATTAGGCTTAAACCGGTAATCTGTTTCGATTTCTAGTGGTTGCTGTTGCTTCAAAAAATATTTGTTTAATTTGTGTTAGTGACTGCGCTTGCATTAGGTGCTGTGGGCACCCTTGTGCCCACTAAAGAAGTGCTTCTGCATTGATGGATGAATACAATGAGCTTTCTCTTTTAAATTACATTGAAAATAAAATGTATCTAAATTTAAACATACAAAAAATTGCTACTTTATATTATTTTAGCAAGTGTTGTAAGTTTCAATTCAGATTATCCCTCGTAGAGCTTCGCACGAACCTGTTGTTGTGGTTTTGCGTGAGCTACCATAAGTCAGTACTTAACAGAAAGCGTTACAAACAATTCTAGTCCAAACAGAACTGAAAGTGTTTTTTGTGTCCATTTTTGTTTAAATAAATTTAACATTTAAGCTGCATAAAGTTTATTCCACCAAAGAGTCATATAATCCTTGGTTTCGGCCAAAGTATTCAACATATAAAGCTTAAATTAAATTACAAATGAACGCACACGCATGGCCCTGCAATGAAATATTATCAAGGAATTGTACTTTAGAATGCTGCCAGCAGCTGTCGGCCAATGTCAAAGCTGAGCTAAGCATTCTGAATGGATATTCACAAGAAATTATGAAAAAAAATCAGCTCAGAATTGAATTCAAGCGACAGCAGCCCACCAAAGGGGTTTCAGAAATTGCAGATAAATTTATGGAAAATGATTGTAAATGCGAGTGCCAGGCAGACGCACAGCAAACATTGTCCCCACCCAACCAACCCAGCTGTATGCCATATATTTGCCCCTGGGTGTTTGTGTTTGGCCCGCTTGCAGCATGTTGCTTCTAGATGCATGAATTTTCACAAGAATAAAGAAGGAAAAAAGCGAAGCATATTGATGATTTGGCAAATGTGTATTGAAAGGTAAAAGCTATTGGATTGCCAGTGCAGCAGCACTTTACATGTTACCTCATGAATAACCCGAATACGAGCTTCCCGTAACCCCAAAACCCAGCAGCAACAGCTGCCACAATGGAACACGGAAAACGTATTAGTAACTGGAGCAATTGCAGCTGCCTTAGCATATTTCCTCGAAGCTGAGCTGTGTTTTAAATTTCAGCATTTTTGGATTAAAATGCGCCACATTAAGCGCAAACAAAATGTGGAAAAGCAGCAGGGAGTAAATAACATGGCAGCGGCAGCAACAACAACAGCAGGAATAAAACGCAGCAGCGAAATTAATCTAAAAAGTTTTTAATGCGCTTTTAAATGATGATGCTAGGGTCGCTGTTCCACCATTCATAACTGGGCGGGGGGCGGGGGGTATGGCAGGGGGAATAAAAAAACTATCATTGCCGTTGTCGTTGGGCTGCCTGCAAATTACAAGACCCAGGCATCCGGCCACGAAGTGTTGCAATCTCAACTCCCGCCTCGCCATCTATAAATACTCTAAATGAGTTTGTGCGGCAACCTGTTGCGAGGACTCGCCACCCCCCAGACAGACTTGAATTTTTGCCAACTAAAAGCAAAGGCGCCGCCCCTTCCTTCACGGACAGCAGCATCAAAAGGCAACCAGGAAGCATACAATTAAGTTTTAAGTTGGTGAAATTAAATGAAAACAGTGGGAATATTGAAATTGATGCAAACTTGATTCAACTTGTGAGGCGGGCGGGAGGAGACGGAGCGGCGGCGGCGGGCTCTGCAAACAAAGGAGCGCTTGATTAAAGTTTCTTAGGTGGCGGGCGTTGGGCTATTTACCTTTTAATTTTCCTACCATAAATCCTAGACGAGCTCGCGCAGTCAGTTACAGCAATTCATTAGCATGAAGATGGGTAGCTGGGAGAGCGGGGCCAAAGTTTGGGTTGAATTTTGAAAATTCATTGAAATGTTTGCACAACTTTTTGGTTTGCCCACCTGCTAATTGTGTAACTTGTCAGAGCGAGTTGCTCGGCTGGGTTTCAGTGTCAAAAAGGTCGAGCGAACTTGTGCGAAAGGCAGACATTTAATTAGTTCGTTTGTCCAAAGACCCAAAGAAAAATATTCCCAATCTGCCTGATAATTTCAAGCACTTAGCAAAAATAGCAACTATTAAATATGCATAAATGGCGGCAGGTCGCGAGCCATTAAATTGCCACACACACACCCTCACACTCCCACTCCTCACTTTAAACAAAGCTTTGCATACATTGAGGCGCACACGTTGTCTGCTGCCGAGTCAGCTAGAAAACAAAAGCCACAGCCGGAAATTCCTTGGGGCAAGCCTTAAGCCAAAGTGAGCGCGTGCTTGGCACAATGTCACATAAATTTGCATATATGTGAGACTCCTCTCTCGCTCTCTTTGGCCGTCTCTCTCTCTCTCTGTCTTTCTGCTGCTTAGACCGAGTACTAAGTAAACGCTGTGCCGTGTAACAAAAAGCTTTTAAAATATGCCGACGCGACACCTACAGTAAATTTTATATGCTTGCAGCTTAAATATTTACACACACACACACACACACTTGCTGAAGCAGAGCCAACGCACTGTGAGATTTCTAGGTGGTTGTCAAACCAAATATTGTAACTGATACAACTTGAAGCAAAACAGAAAATGGGAATTGCTTTTTATTAGACTAGCCTAATAAACCATATTAAATTGCACTTTTTTTCTAGGTTTTAATGGCCCTTCGAGTTGGCAACTTCAAAACAAGCCAAATGAAAATGTAAAAAAGTCAGCACTGTTATGCGACAAAGCAAAAACGGTTCAAAAGTGGTTCAGAACCTTATTTAAGCTATGCACTTGAAGTTCAGTGTGTGGGTATGTTGATTCAGAACCGTCTTCAAACCAGTTTAGATTCATATCTGAGATGTTATAAAGTGTGCGATTTCAAGCGTTTAAATAAAACTAGATAATTCTGCAATTCTGCAATTTGCTCTGGATCTAAAGATTATTTCATGTTAGGCTACGCCTTAGGTGGTTCCAGTCGTAAGCCCCAATTTATGGCATACTTTTTCCAGCTTTTCGACCTTTACCTCACAAGCCACACTCCAACCAAGTTTAATTCTTTCATTCGGTAAACAAAGAAGGTGAACTACGCAGGGTACTTTGCAGCATTTACTGAGCAACGCTTAGATTTTTATTATTTCTTAAAAAGTATGAAATTTCAATAATTTAATTCTGGTGAAATGGCAAACCTTACTGAGCATTTTTGGCGTTGCCACTTGTAACCAATTACCCTTTATTAGCTACGAACCTGAAATGTAATTAGAGGTTTGGTTTTACGTAGTTGGGATATAGTACAAAAACTACAAGGTGGTGTCCTACTCTGCTGCGATATTCTCAGTCGACCTTGATTCGATAGTTCACGATATCTGTCACATTCGATTTTCTGGTGTAGCAAGTAACTTCTATCGAAAGCTGTCAAAAACGTTAACATCGCCTGCGTGACTCTGGATTTTCTATGTATTTCAGCCCTTCTGATTGCGCTACCTTTAAGTTGTTTTTTCAAGGTGCTGGAATATTTTACTAGTTCAGGTCCGGCTTGGAGTCATGTCTCCGAAGTTATTTAAGGTAGTCGTAGGTTGGTAACTCGCAATTAGTTATTTTACTTATTCAGAAAATTGTTCAGAGACCTTATATCTACACTGAAAAGAGAAATCAATCCGAAACGGGATATTCTTGAGCTCAAGAAATCAACAACCGATTGATGAGAGGCAAGCTGATCAAAGTCGTCAGTCTCCAAAAGTGAATGAGATAATTAGTATTTTGGAAACTGAGTCGACTCGTAAACTACATACTCGATTATTGAGCCGGCTAGGAGTTACTGCGGATATTACAAAACGCCTTTGGAGACTCAGCAATGGGATAAAGGCATCTCCTAAGAAGACTAATAAGCCAAGTTTCTCTCAATCTCTTGGCTTGTGAAGTGGAAAGCTTCTAGTTTTCGCACAATAGAAAGGCAACTACAGCCGAACCCAAAGGGCAAAATTTGAGAAGCTTTTTCATGGCTAGTTTCCTTAAAGTTGTCGCCATTAGCTCGTGAAGGTGACCGGGTGAGTAAGTTATTAAAGAAAAGAAATGTTTCATTAGATGTTTCGAGGCGGAAACCAACGACCTCTTGCACAGCAGGCACACACACTACCCGCTGTACCACACCCGGCCCATAAGAGAGCTAAAAGCCAAAAAAAGTGTCTCCCAAAAAGTGTTCAAAGTGGTTGGTAAACCATGGATCAACTCAAGGAATTTAGAAAAAAAGCATCTGGTCAAAAATCCTCAAAATATATAGAAAAGGAAAACAAGTCTTCAACTTAAAGCCAGATGAAGTTGTTTACAACAAAAGACAATCATCTAATTCAGTTACCCTTTGTAAACGAATCGAAAGTGTTAAGCAGCTGTTTTAGCTGCGTAATCTAGCAACCACAATTGAGACTCCCTCAATATATAGCCATACTTAAGCAACACTTGAGCGTGTACACAAAGCTTATAAAGGCGGCAACTTTTCATATACGAAATGACAAGCCTTGAGGCCATCCAGTGTCTTCAAGGCTTTTTGCACTATCTAAAGGAATTACAAGAACATAATTTCTCTTCTCATTTTGCACATCCCTGCTGATTACTAAGGGAGCAAGGACCACCGAGTCGGAAGTCGTAGTGTCTTCTATACTTCTTTGTGATTTTTGTTTCCCTTTCTAACATATATCGTTGTTACATAGAATGTCCCACTGTGCTGCTGCTTGTGTGGCTAATAAAATTATGATTTAATTGTGAAAACTGTTGTGGCAGCTACTAACTCAGCACTCGCCGCGTGTGGGTAATAAAAATGAAGTTAAATTTAATGAAAATGCATGAAGAAAAGTGCGAGTGAGTGCTAAAACAACAACACGCATCTCTCACGCGCTTGGCTGGGTTTTAATTTAAATGGTTAAGCCCTGCGGCTGTGACTTTTATGTGCTGCCTGCCTGGGTGTCAAATTATAGGCCATAATTGTCAATATTTGCGTCGTTTTATGACAAACAGAAACCACCAGGCATAAAATCTAATAATTACAACAACAGCCAACAACAACCAACCCGGCACAACCCTTTGGCATGCTAATCAACTTTTACTTCTGCCGCGGTAAGCGCAAATAAGTAGGCTTCATGTTCGCTTTGTTTTTATCTAAAAACAAAAAAGAAACAAGCAAAATATTATGGCAGCTGCCGCTTAATGCGTACGAGCAGCTGCCGCAGCACGCGTGGCCAACCGAGGGATGGGGGGCTGGCGGGGAGGGCAATGGACAAAATCCTTTTAAAAAACAATTTATGCCCAACATTGTAGCCTACCTTTTTTTCGTCAGGGTGTTTAACAAAGTGCTAATTTAAAAAGTTCACCGGGAACAATGGGTGCGATGGGTTGGGTAAGTGTGTGGTGGGTGAAAACACTCTCTCTCACCCACACACCCACACACACACACCAAAGTAGGAAAATAGCAAAAATTGCTAATTAAAAATTTATATGAAGTTGCCTGTAATAGCATTTTTAATTATGGCCAACTCATGCGCGGCCAGTCAACACCGGAAGAAGAATGAACAAAGGCGGAAGTGAGGGCCATCAACATTTTTGAGGTCAGGGAGCAAACCTTTTGGCTGTTCGATTTAGGCAAAATTGTTATTTTTAGCAGCCAACCGAAAGGAAATGGTTCTGTTAATTAAAATTGCCAAGTGCATAAAATGCATTTATGGGCTGGCAAATGACAGCTAAAGACTGCCGGTTCAAAGGGTTCTGCATTTTAATGAAATGTTTGGGTGTTTCTGACAAAATTCGAATCCCAGCCGGAAAGTCGAAAGAAGCCAATTCATTTATGAATATTTGTTCATTTGTTTGGAGGCATTTCTATTGATGCTCGAGTTTCTGTGTATTTCTGCTGTTGTTGTTGTTGTTGTTATTGCTCTTTTGTATGTTTCAGAGTTTCTGTATTAAAGCTTTAAGCCAGCCACAACACACAGTTGGCACTTGCTGAAATGTTCAATTGAAAACTTTTTGTCAAATTAATTAATTAAACTAAGCCTCAGCAGCAGCAGTCGCCGCATAAATAATTAAAAGGCGTCCGGTTGGGCAACCAACAGGCAAACAAACAAACAACAACAGAAATGGCAGCCAAGAAGTATTGCAAAAGTTGTAAAGTTCAATGTGCAACTTCTTTTGTGGGAGAGAGCTGGTTTTATATATGTATAAAACACAGTTTCGGTTCGGAGTTCCAGTTCCACTAGTAACAACTGGCGCCACTCTGTCGCACAAGAAAAGGTTACGCTTCGGAGTTTAAACTAAATATACAATATATAAGACTACTTATCTGACTCTACTTTTCTATGACAGCTATACCATATAGATGTCCGATTTCGACCAAACTTAGTGGGATCATGGGAAAGCAGAGCAAACTAAGAAATACAAAGTTTGGAGGCGTTTTCTTTGAAAACAAACAAGTTTTTCTCACTAAAACAAGTTTCTCGATTGATCATTCCTATGGCAGCTATAACCTATAGTCATCCGATTTTGACAAAACTTTAAGGAATTGTGTGAAAGCTGTTAAAATAAATATATGTCAATTTAAAAGAGGTTTACATTGAAAACAAAAAAGTTTTTCTTAATAAGACTATTTTTCTAACCTTTCTTTTGTATGGCAGCTATACTATATAGATGTCCGATTTCGACCAAACTTGGCAGAATGGTGGAGAAGCACTGAAAACTAGTTAATACGGAGTTTTGGAGACGTTTGCATTGAAAACGAAAAAGTTTTTCTCAATAGAACTAGTTTTTCGACCGATTGTTCCTATGGCAGCTATATGTTATAGTCATCCAATCCGGTCAGTTCCGACAAATGTACAGCGTAATTGTACCAGAAGACTTCGTGCAAAGGAGATAGCAAAGAAACAGACGGAATGATAGACGAACAAGGCTAAATCAACTCAGCTCGTCATGCTGATCAAGAATATATATACTTCAAGTGGTCGGCAATGCTTCCTTCTATGCATTACAAACATCTGAACAATTTTAATATACCCTCAGCAAGGGTATACAAATATCAAATGGTGGGTGTCGATTCATAAGTTTTCTAGTTCTCTAATTTCATTTCTGACTTCATATCATTCTGTCATCATATCGTAAGGGGGTTTTGTTTTATAGGTTTTTGGGTGCGCCGAATACTATTCAGTCAGTCAGAAGCCTGGCTTATGACGATGGGAATTTTCAAAATAAAGAGAAAAAACAACAATGGTGCATCGGTCTGTATACTTTCGATGGCTGTGGTCCTCCAGGCTGGCTTATGGAGGGGGTGAAACCATAAAAAAAAAAATGGAATATTGATTCATAGGTTTTTGGGTGCTGTGATTTCAGAATATTTCCGATTACCGGTAGTAAAACTGCTCCCAAACTCAAATTTTGTGCCCACCGCTGCTTTAGAAACAACCAACTAGGTTCGGAAAAGTTTTCAAGGTCTTTCAGTTTAAAGTCTTTAGTGTTCCACATCGGAGGCTTGATAAGCCGATTTTCTTTACATTCCTCCTTAATTCAAATAAATATCGAAATTCTTCAAAGGAAATATCAAACGGAAAGTCTCAACTCAATTCTAGTGGGTTCTTTCAAATCCTGACCACTTTAAGGAGTCTTTAAAAGTCGCTGAATGATTCTGTCTAAAAATTATAATTAGTTCTCTATCTCGCCCTGCTCTCTATGTCCCCCACCCACCCAGCACTCGGTTGCTCTAGTCGAAAAGTTGTAAACTTGGGTTTGGCCATCATTTACGCATTGAGTGAGTTTTTGGGTTATGAATGCGCGATATTGTTTGATAGCAAAAACTTTGTCCGTACCGGGAAAGATGATAAGCGCATTTGCTTGTTTATCAAGTCAGGCGATGCGTTGCGAAAGAAGCTCTAAGAACAGATAGAGGGAGGCAGGCAGGCAGCACTTCAAGTCATTAGGCAAGTAACTAACCTTTTGTTTATGGCTGCTGAATTTCTATAATAACAATTATGAAAATTAGGCAAGGCGAGCGGTGCTGCCATTGTTTTGTCGGCTAATTAAGTTTTGTGCCAAATAGGCAGAAAAGAGACCGCAAATATGCCTGGAAATTAAATTAAGTGTAAGGACAGCGCCAACGACAGCAACAACAACAACAGCAACCACATGCTGTGGCTGACAGGCATTCTTTTTCATTTTACTCACTAATTGCTGCGGCATTTGGCCATAATCTGGCTGGGGGATGGAACGAGGACTCACCTGTGAATGAAAAGAAAGACAAAATTTGATTAGCATGTTGAATGAATAAGTTATTGGAATTCAGAATTTGTCAAATCTTTTTGAGCCATCAAATCTAATTAAGCTGCGACCCTTAATCAGTTTCTGTGGTGGCCATTCATCATCATCATCATCATCTCAAAAACCGCATTAAATGCCGTACATTATGGAACTTAATTGGCAACAGCGATAAAAAGTAAAGTGATGCGATTTGTTATGGTCAAATAAATCCCTTTTAATTAAGAGATAAACAGAAGCAATTAAATTATTAATTATGACCCTTACCCTTACACCCCACGCATTTGCATTGCAATATTGCACGGTTTATGGCGGCAAAACAGAGCAAACCCCATACACTAAGCCAGGCATGTATCGAAATCAATAATTGTATGTAGTTTGGTTTTGCTTGTAAGCTGCTAATTGTTGCTAAATACATAAAACACATAAAAGCCGCATCAAATATTTACAAACTCTGTTACAACGCAAGCGAAAAAAAATGAACTTGGCGTTAATTCATATAAATAAATAATCTCATCGGAACAAACGATAGGAAAAGGGTTTGTAGTGGGACAGGAGCATCATGAATGCTGAAACTTCTATTCCAGGGGTGAACTACCAAATTCACACCAAATTTTCATGTAGCAGTCTTCCCTAGGGCAAATAAGGTCGCAATTTGATATAGGGGAAACTGCCAGTGCATTATTATCATCACCACCAGCTTACACGCTACGCACTGCACCACATCTGGCCAAGTATTTCTTTAATTTATAGCTGCCAGAGCAATATGTTCCTGGTTCCAAACATTCGATGGGTAATAAGACTTAGGACCGATAAGAATGGTAATTAAAGGCCTAGTAATACAGAATTTTAGCTTTGAAGACGATTTATAATAAAAACAGCCTTAAACCCCTTATTGATATGTTACTTAGTCGTGCATCTTACAAAGGGACTTCTTCAAATAGCATGAAAATAAAAGCAACAAAAGTGTATGCTTAGCAACAACTTTATACTGAAAGGCACGCTTTCTTCTACTTTCTTTTGCTAGTAGCTTGACTATACATCTTCAGAATTTGAACAATCTTTTGGCAGATAAATAAATAATAATAATGCGACTACTAAGTACTTGTAGAAAGTGCAGTTCTACGGAGCTCTGGGAGATATGACGTTTTTTCCAAAATGCAGAGGCGGAAGAGGGCGTGGCAATATTTGAAAAAAAAAACTTGATCTGAATGCAAGTCAGAGAAGCTTTTGTCCCATTAATGACGAACCATTATCTCGTAGCATCTCTGAGAAATGTGCTTTCATACTGCATGTCGGAATTGGCTATACATCAAGAAAAAAAGCATAGCGAAAAATTTAAGTACGAACGTTCTTCTTCATTTCGTTCTTAAGTTTTTCAGAATTTCGATCTTGTCTAGTGTTTTTAGGAGAAGAGAGTAGGGTAAAGAAACTGAGAGAGAAGAGCAAGCGCATTTGAGCTAATAGCGTTGGATCCGCCCCCTTACAGTTTTGTTTTTCATGGAATAGGAGTGAGTAGGCGGAGAGCGCCATCGATTTTTGCACTCATGTTGCTTTGGAATTCCCAAGCAGTTATGGCGTTGCTGGCAGGGAGAGACGACTGTTCGACTGACAACTGACAAACAAAGACTGTGTTGAAGTGCATTCCTTGAGCCGGCTAAAACCAGCTACACGGTTTAACAATTAATTTTCAATAAAATAAATTTAAACAAAATGAAAAGAAAAACTGATTATAAATTGGAGTCTGTGAAGCTCTTGATTTAAGAGTACACAATCTTATTCTTGAACCTGATGAGCTGTTGATACTAGAAAGAACATTCTCGGTTTTTAACAATGCACTGTGCTATTGTTTCAAGAATGAGCAATCTTGAATTTGAGTATGTTTAGCACTCGATTCAAGAACTATTCTGCTTGATATCAGAATGATTCGTACTTAAATCAAGTATTGAAGATCTTGGATCATGAAAAATGGGATTACAAATTCATACTTGGATCAAGAATTTACATTCTTATTGAACTTCGCCAAGTATGAAATTCTCTATTTTTCCTCTGCGTGTATCCACTCGGCTGTTGATGAAGGAATCAAGCATATATATATTATATAATAGGTTCGGAGATGCTTTCTTCTACCTATTACATATATTTGCACACATCTTATATACATAAATACTTTGTGTACCTTTGGTACATAGTACAAATATAAGAAAATTTCGTCAGGATCACTTTCATCTCATAAATAACTGTCAACACGCATTTGAAATGAGTGTGCTGTCACGTTAATCAAAGACCGGAGAATCACCCTACAATCGAAAAAGTGAATCTTCTATCCATCAGTCAGACAGCATGGCACAAGTAGACCCATCACCTTAACCTCAACGGTCAGAACGGTTAAAGTAGGTAACAATTTTTTGCGCTTTGTACCAAATCACAACAACAGCGTTAAAATTTGTAACAAATAAAACAAATGTACAAACTGAGAGCTCATCTACTAACTTAAAACCCCACTATCTGCATTTCGGGCGCAAGCCTTTGCTTTCATATCGAGCGTCATCGGGCCGTTAGCGCCCTGCCAAATGTGTCTGCATTAATTGATTTCTCCCCCCTTTTGGCCGTTCATAACTCAATATGCGGGACAGTATTTCCGCTGGGGGCTAAAAATTCCGTTGCGACAATTGCATTTACCAAATATTCGCAATGCAATTTCACTGACGAATGAAATTACATTCTGATCGCTGTTGCAGCAGGGATACAATGATGCTGGGCCGGAAAATATGCATTTATGCATTATTGATTTGCCACCGAATGTAATGAGACTGACACATTTTATGGTTTTGCTTTGTGGTCGCCAGCTGTTTGCTGTTTTGGTTGATAAATCGCAGCTTATTAGTCAGCCAGAAAAACCAGGAAAACCCGACTGACCAACTCCAATGTCATTAAGAGGATTAACAGCAAAAACAACAACGGAGAGCGGTCCTGGCGCTGCTATTTGTCTGCTGACCCCTTGCATAATGAAAGTAACATTGTGGCAGCCATTTTGCGGTTTGACAAATGTTGTGTCAAATTCGGCTACACAGCCGCAACAAGGGGACCCGATGGGGCAGGGGGGCAGCCGCCACTGGACAACTTTGTCAAATGCTAATGGACTCACAAAGGCGAAAAATTCAGGTGCAGGACTCGGTCAGGGCCCCACATGTGGGGCAGGGCGGGGCCGGGCTCATGTTTGACTTGACAACCAACGAGCTGTAGCCAGACAACTGACCAAAGTAACCGCTGCTGTCGACAGCAACAATATCATCAGCGTCAGGAGCGGCTGCAACATGAGCAACATTAAACCAGAAATCACTTTGCTGCAACCAACTCGTTTATTCCAGGGACGAGCGCGTTGGCTCGTGTGAGTGCAGCGTCAGCAGGAGCAGCATCCTGAATCCACAAAATGCGGCTTAGGCACAGACTGATGATGATGTTGCCCGTTGTCCTGGCAATGATTTGTTGGCATTTTCGCGGCCAGAGCATCGTATTACCAAAGACAGGAGAGCTCGTGCCTGTGTGTAAATGTAATCCAGCTTGTTGGCTGCCGCTGGTCACACACTCCATTTATTTTTCGCTCCTTGGCTGGTTGGCTCGTTGGCAAACACCATCTTTTACGCAATGCAGTTTTTGGGGTCTAATGCTGCGCCGTTGTACTCTGTTTTTGAGCACTTTACAGCAGCAGCAGCAGCGGCGGGAGGAGGAGAAGGAGTCAGTCAAGTCAAGTCTGGTGTCCCAACTCATTTGCATATTTGAGCAGCAGCGAAACTCAACTTTTTGCATTTAGCTCTGCTTCGACTTCCTTTTGTTGGTGTTCGCCAAAGTGGTTGTGTACGTGTGCCTGTGTGTGCCTCTGTCTGTGTGTGTTTGCTAATGCAAAAGTTTTGTTTTGGGTTCACCGCCTCTGGAATAGTGTTGAAAATTTGTCTACAAATTTCGGCCCAGCTAAAACTCCGACAACCATCAAGTGAATTGCCCAAAATTAGCAAATTATTTTCAAGCGCATTAGGAAGAGCAGTCCCGGCGAGGTCTTGCACGATGGGGAAAAGATCCTGAGTTTGGGTCAAAAAAGTGGAAACAAAATTAAGTAAATCCAAGATTGGCTTCGCAGCTTAGCAGCTTCTTAGACCTTCAGAGTCTAAGCTCGATTTGGGCCATCTTTATTTGGGAAAAAAGAGCAATACCGAACAGTTGACACGTCTAAACCCACATATCTATGATTCAGAAAACCTTCCATCGGGACATAAGCCGCATCTTTTAAGATAATAACCTTCTGAAGCAAATCTCGAATTGATGCTTTTTATTTGGGAAATGAGAGCAAATCGAAACAAAAATTCCAACCCCTCAAAGCCCGGATTATTAGGGTTTTGAGCTCCTTGGAGTCGGATCATAGACTGCACCTTTTAGATAAAGACCCCGCGAATCTAGACTCGAGTTGGTACATTTGAAAAAAGTTTTGGAGGTCCTTCGAGCCGGATCATAAGCCACATGTTTTAAGGTCTTTACGTATCTAAACTCGATTTGGACTATCTCTGTTTGGGAAAAGAGAACAATAGCAACACAGTAAACCCAAAAGTAAACCTTTAAAGCCGGGTTGGTTGAGTTTGGTGTTTCTTCGAGGATCTTCTGTTTCTAAGCTCTATTTAGGCTTTGTCTATTTGGGAAAAGAAACCAATAGAACTGCGTATTTTGGGTGTGGTGGTCCTTCGAGCTGGATCATAAGTCTTACTTTTTAAGATAATGACCTTACGAATCTAAGCACCATGGGGGCGGACTTTGGAAAAAGAGATTCGGGATGTTCAAGTCTCGCAGATTAAGAGGATGGTTTCGATTAGTCCGCTGAGATATAAGAGCATTAGGCGTTGCAGTTCGGCGGTAGTAGTATTCCCATCACAAGCAGTGGTCCTTCGAGCCGGATTATAATTGCTCGGAAATATTCAGTATCTTCCCCTGATTCTTTGCAAATTAAACATTCATCTAAGTAGCTCTATTTGTTTACATTTACCTTACTGTTTAAATACATTTTCTATTTATATCTAAAGCCAATCTAAATGATTCTTAGTATAAGCATTCCGTCTCCAAATCACCTTTAAGACTGTCTATTTTCAGAGATTATAATGTATTAAAAAAGCTTAACAAGTTTTTGCTTTCACCACAACAAAGACACTGCCTGAACCACTGTTTAAACAACAGTTTAGATTCCATATAGATAATAAAGTTGGTTTTCTGTTCTCTTTATTAGAGGCAACATAAATGGCCACAAAAATTGCACAAAGAGATTATTATAAACAATTTAGCATTATTAAGACAAACACATCAGGAGACGGAGGAGGAAGATTCTGGTTGCTGCAGGCATCTTCCGTTTAAAAATCCCTTTTCAGTTCAAAAAGCCAAAGTTAAATTTTGAACAGCAATACATTTGCATAAATTAAGATTTGATTTGTTGTTTGCCTTGTTTTACGGAATGTTGTTTAAGTAGAAGAAGCAAATAAACCAAATAGGCAAACAATGCGAGCACAACAACAAATAATACGCCAGAAATGCACACACAAAAGCCAAATACAAATTATTTAAATCAACAGCACGAGAATATTGCAAAATAAAATGTGAAAAGGCAAATATGCATAAATACTTGCGTACATACAAGTATGCAGATGAAAAATGCTGAGCCTGAGCCAGAGCCCGAGCCCGAGCCAAAGCCAGAGCCACATCCATCTCCTGTGAGCTGGTCAGAAACTTTGTGCGCATGCATGTAAATTTTTGATTTGTGCCGAAAAATGCATAAATAACTGTTAATATTTAATATTGTTAACTTGTAAATTTTAAATGAAATATGTGTGGCGGGCACAAGGACAACAGTCGGTCTTCTGTGGCTTGGGTCAGCATCAGCATCAGCAGCAGCAGCAGCTTGATGATTGTGTCGTCCAGTCCACATATGAATTATGCAGTTTTTAACAAAAATCCCGCAACGACAACAGCAACAGCAGCAGCAGCAGGAGCAACAGCGGTAGGATTCACATGGCTGACTGCCCAGGACATGCGGAAAGAGTCTGCTTTTGTACAGTCAAAGTTTAATTGTTTTTTGTTATATTTTATTTCGTTGATAAATTATACATGCGCACATCTCCTCGGACCAAGTTTATGAGCGAGTTGTAAAAATTAGAAATGACATTTGTCATTTTGTTGAATTTTAATGTCATCAAGCAGGACATAATCGGTCTGGCCCATGAATGCAAAGTCGTAATTAAAGCGCTTTACAGCTTAGACAGAGATGTGCAAAATTTCGAAACAATTCACAAAACATTGTATTGCATAACTTATTAACTTACAACGGTATGAATAGAAGGAGGAGTACGAAAATAATTGATTTGGTTACAACATACTAAGACTTGATTTGAAGACTGTATCGGGATATAGGTTGTAATAGTCTTAAGTCAAAACCGATAGGTAGAAAAATATTCTTTGATGAAATCAAAAGACATTCTACATCTTTGAATTAAATTTTAGATTTGTCAAACAAGTAAACTTAGCAATAAAATAGAGAATTTTATACTTGGATCAAGAATGTTTGATGTCAGAAGTTCGCTAAGAATGGTAATTCTTGATGCAAGAGCCAAATTCTTGATCCAAGTATGAGTTTTTCTTGATCCAAGAGCTTCAATACTTGAAGCAAGAACAAAACATTCTCAAAAAAAGTAGAACAATTCTTGAATCAAGTGCGAAACATATTCAAATCCAAGACAGCTCATTCTTGAATGAAGAACTTAGATTTAACATTTTCAAAAATAAAGAACGTTCTTTCCTGTATCAAGAGCTCATCAGGTTGAAAAGTAAGATCGATTACTCTTGAATCAAGAGCTTTACAGATATACAAGTACGGGCACCCTCAGTTCAACCATACCACAATTTAAAATCACTTGTTTTTCTAACATTTGCTTTAAATTATTTTACAAAAAAGAAAGTGCTAAGCATGTAGCTAGTTTTAGCCAAGTCCAGGAATACACAACACCACTAAGCAGCAGCAGTTTTACCCTGTCAACAGCCCAACTGTCGTCTCTCCATGTCAGCAATGCCATAACTGCTTGGGAATTTTAAAGCAACATGAGCTGCTTTGCTCCACACACCCGCCCTCCCACAAAAAACGAAACTATGAGAGCGGACTCAACGCAATTCTCTCAAATGTGCTTGCTCTCCTCTCTCAGATTCTTTACCCCACTCCATTCGCTTAAAAACACTAAACTGAGATCGACTTTAGCTCGATTTCGAGATCGACATTCCTGAAAATTTAAGATCGAATTGATTTTTGTATTTCGTACTTAAATTATTCGTTCTGCTATATTTTTGGGCTTACAAAATGTTCTGGGTTTAAGCCCAGGTTCTTGAAATGAGGTCTCTAAATTGATTCAAAAAAGGCTGGCAAGAGCCAGAAAATATTAAGGTTGAATCGCCTTTTGATGGATTTCATAGGAGAATGTCAAATTTTCAGGACGAATTTAGGCCTTCTTTTATGAGCGTAGGACAGAATTTTACCATCAACTCACAAAAAAAGTGTTGGTAAGTATGGGAACCGATTTCGCTTAAGAATAACTCCTTTATTGGAGCTTGCATTCATAGTCCACCTAGGATATATTGTTCATTAGTTTATATTTTTGGACCTCCTTTAAGTACAAAATGTAGTTGATTCAAGTACGTTTTAAAGGTTGTTTTGGGGAATACTTAATTGAAGTACTCTCAAGAACGAAACATTAGATCGAATGTATGGTCACATTGCGAAAGTCATCAACTACAAGGTACTTTTGTTTGATTTGTTCTCTTAAATCTGTAACAATTTGAGTAATACAAATGAAATCAAGAAAATATATGATAGCAATTGCAAGCGCATTGTTGATGTATCTTTTGTATGAGTGCATATGTTTCTCTCCCACCAAGTCTTAAGTAAGTAACAAAACCAATAGGTGACTGCTATTGCCTCTCAGCGTTCTACATTTTCCGTATTTTTGAGACAAAATCTGTTTGCAAAACAAAAGTGAAATTAACCAAAAGGCTTACTCAATCACCTGGTCGACCCATTCTTAAGTGTATGCAACTTAGCCTCATGGACATTCTAATGATTCACCTGCATCAGCAACTGCATGGCCCCTCAAAGGGCTGTCGGAATGCATGTCACGCTCCAATTTGCATGTTACGCTCCCTCACCAAAAAAAAAAAAATAGAAGAAAAGATTGAAAACTGAAAAACCAAAATATACCAAATTCAACCTAACCGCAATTTGGTCATGTCCAACTCAATTTTCGTTACGTAAACTGCATCATATGCCAGGGCCATACCTCCATTTGCTGTTAGACATAACTTTCCGCTTCAACAGGATGTTGGCGCGGCTGGCAGAAAGCACTCGCCCACGGTACTCACAGTACTCACCGTTTTGGTGGGCAACAAAAAAATTTCACCAAACCCCCAGGACCCGATGATGGTGGCTTCTCAGGCGCTCCAAATTTAATTAAACATGCACACGTGAGCAAATGCAAATAAATAAAAACTTTATGGCTTTTGGCCAGAGCCTGGCCCGGTGGGCGGGGCGGGGCGGGGCGGTGCGGTGTGCGTGCGTCTCAGCAGTGAGCCATCCGCAGTTAGCATTGCATACATGGCGGCGCCATGGCGTGCTTATAAGTTTTAAATTTGCCCTGGTACAGAGGGGCTCTGGTCACAAAAACCAAAACGAAAACGAAATTTGCGGCCAGGCGCAGCAGCAAATCGAAAGAGGTAGCAAAAAAATAGAAGGCCAACAGCAGTTTGTTTGATTCGCTAGTTTGTTTTGCGCAACACGTTTGGAATTGAACGGTCGCTGTTTGCATGTACATGTGACCAAAACAAAATCTTCCACATCGTTCAATGGCACAAATGACCACTGTTTGCGAAAAGTGTACCAAAATGACTTCAATAAGACTTGAGGGTCTTTTCAAAGGCGCCGTGAACTGTATCTTTGATTTGGATTTCACTATTTCTAATCTAATCTTCTCTAATCTAATCAATTGCATTAGGCATTTACGGGCTTAGTCAGCCAATTGGACTGGCAGAGCAAAAGCTGAACGCTTCAGTGGCAAGTGTGAGCATCGTGCACCTCATCCGCTGCGCACTAATTTCATTTTGTGGCTCGGCCAGTTTACTCAATTAGCTCTTCAATTTTGTCTCCTAGTCAGAGATTTGATTTTGTCGAAAATTTAAATATTCATTTTCGACTCATCCGGCTCGAAGGACCAAAATGAATGTGTAAAATAGATGATGCTCATCTCTTGCGATATTTATGGGATTTATTAAGTGTGAAACATTCCTGTACAAATATGTTGAGAATTGTAAAAAAGTAGGTTACAAATTCGTTTTTTAAAGCAGCGGTGGGCAGGCATCTGGCGCGGCGCAAATTGAGACGTTTGCAAACACAAATATATGCAAGGCTAAAAATGTCCACCGCGGTTATAAAGGCTAACGTCTTCACATCTTTCTGCCAATTTTCGTATACCATTTCGAAAAAACGAAGTGTCTTTATATTCAACCCACGAATCTACTAATTTTTCATTAATTTGGTTTGGTTGAGTTGGACTGTGATGGTTTCACACTGTTGTATCAGCTCCGACGCTTAATGGGTGGCACCAAACATAGAGTATGTCCTTGACCCCGTGAATATTCGGTTTTGGTGTCAAATTTGATTTAGCGCTAATTTTTCATACTTGGGATTATCGTAATGATCCCATTTTTCATCACCAGTCACAATAAACAATGCAAAAATCAGTTTTTTTTGAGCTGTCTACCAAATTGCTTTTTGTTGTCACAGAAGTTGACATATTCATGACTATTAATGACTATTCCACAATCATGGATACTATTTCTTAGAGTTAACATGCATTTATCCATCAAGCAAACCGTATTCTCGCTTAAGTTGTCATTTTGGGTCAAAGCACTCATTATTATAATATAAATCAGAGGTCCATTTTCAAATCGACCACAAAATACAAGTTTGGGTTGACCTTGCGACAAGCACAGAAGCGAGAGCTGTTTTGTGATTTGATTTGGATTGCGCTATGCACAGCTTCTGCGTATTTATGCTTGACTATTACTTTAAGTGAGACCGTGCGCATAGGCCGTGAGCACCGCTGATAATCTTAAATTTTTTTGCTAAGACTAGGCAATTAGAACTGCTTCTTAGAAAGATAAGAAAAGTGTTTCTGATTGCACGTTAAGTGAAACTTGCTGCTAAAAGTACTGAGACAGTTGAGTAAGTATCCCGCTAAACAGGGCAGTCATCAAACAAGAAACCCCCCCAACCCAACATTAAAAAGATCCCACTCAGCAAATTTGACAGATCATTTTACCAAAAATCACTTTGATTAGTTTTTTCCCAAGCCTTTTCAAGATTACAAAAAGATTTATTTCATGGTCGATTTATAAAAACTCGAAAATGACTCGTTCATTTGCTCTATTCTGAAAAGACTCGCAATGGACTCGTTCATTTGCAAATTTGACTCGAAAATGAGTCGGAACTAGTCAGAAAACTGTGTTTTAAGCGACTCTTTAAGAAGATTCGAGGCTAGGGTATTTTCTCCGGTCAAACGCAATATTTATGATCAGAAAACGAGCGAAACCAATTACGAGCACCTTTATGACTATTTTAATCAGACCGAGAACTCGAAAAACACTCGAAAGTACTTAAGAATTTTATAAAATGTTTGCTGAATAAGTCTTTTTCGAGCAGTATTGATGATTTAGAAGAGATGATTATCTATTGCGATTGAAAAAAAAAACTCGAAATTGGCTCGGGCATATGCTCAAAATGTTATTTGTAGAAAAACGACTCGAAGAAGATTCCTTAATGACTCGAAAATGAGTCGAAGCTGATCAGAAGAATGTGTTTAAAACGACTCTTCAAAAAGATTCACGGTTAGGCGCACCATTTTCTCCCGACAATAGTATCATTTATGATCAGAAAACGAGCACATTAATGACTATTTCAATCACACCGTCGACTTGAAAAATACTGGATTTGTGAGCAAAAATTTCATAAAATGTTGGCTTACTAAAAGAATCGTATTCTTTTCTTCTGTGCGAATACTACTCAGCCTGTAATCATCTTTGCCAAGAATCCGCATGAACGCACAGATCTTCAAAATGGAAAGTGATATAAGTACGACATGTCAGAGACACAAAGCTCAAATTATATATTTTTGCCACGCCTTCTCCTGCCCCTGCACATTGGGAAACAACGTCATATCTTCCACAGTTTTGCGGACAAAAGGCTTGTACCTTCTGGACTTAAATACTAATCAAAATTATTTATCGATTTGTCAAAGGAATGGTAAAGATCAGATGAGTGGTAATCGAGCTATGAGCAAAAGAAAGTTCGGTGCCAGCAATTAACCTGGGCAGCACTGACCTCTAAGGCGATGGACAGCACTTCCCGCCTTGAAGTTGAAAAATATAGAGACTGTCTTCGTCGGATATGACCGACTTTCTTACTAGCGCGCCCTAATCTTGAGTGTTAACTACCTCCACTCACCCACCATTTGGTTTTCCCAAATCAGCTAAGAATAAGCCCAAAAAGTAGGCAACAGTTACTTACTCGCGTATGACAAATGACAAACAGACGACAACGATGAAGGCAGCGAGGTGAAATGCGTTAATTAAATTGTCTAACTGCTTGAATGCATAGACAAGCCCTAGGGAGCAGAACGAAGTGTGTGCGGGCGTTACGGCTGTATTATGTAGCCTACTTCTAGGCGGCTGTCGACTGCTGACAGCTTGTTTTGCCAGGCACAGCTCATAAAATTTGCAGCAAGTTGGAGATTTCAATTTTTTGTTTCTTTGTTTTGTTTGTGTGGAATTTATGCGCCTCATTAGTTGGGCCAGCCTACCTGCGCGGCGTGCTCGCAGACAGACACACGCACACACACATCATCATCATTAGTCACAAGTTGCGCCTGACGACTCGCACATAAGTTTTGCGCCTAAAAATATGCCAAGCATTTGCATTTGCACAGCCAAATTAAATGGTTTCAACGATGTTTGACATATTTCAACACTTTAACATACGAGAGACTGAGCGGCGCGGGGCGCTGTGGGCACGTGCTGCCGAAACATAAACACACTGGAGAAGATTTTTCATATTTCCAGCCACATATTTCAGACAGGAGCTGCTGGCTGCAGCCAACGCGGGGGCACTCGTCAGTTGTTGAAAGGGTTGAAGTGTGCCGGTCGCGCTCGAAAGAAAGTGAAAGTATGCGCCCGGCCAAGATGAGAAAGACGGCCCTCACATTGATTTTTTTGCGCTACTCGTCGACTATTTGTTGCCTGCTGCCGGCTGCGCTCATTCATTTCGTTTCTCGTCTTGCGTTTTATTTTATGCGCGGCTTTTTATTTTCCTGCCAAGTGTAGGTTGGGTGTGTGTGTGTGTGTCTACCTCTGCTGCCTTTGCCTACTTTTTATGTGTTTTTATTTATTTGCGCCGCTTTGCAATTTCAAAAAGTGTTCGCCCCGTAGTCCCAGGCAACGAGCAACGGGCAACGTCCAAAGGCTTAGCGGCGCCTGCCTAGCTGACTATGCCGTGCCGCGTGAAGGCTTGCGTGCTCGCCTGCCTTATATTGCAAAGCGAGCATAATAAATATTTGACGCTTCATAAATCTTTAAAGAGTTGCCAAAAGAAGAACGAGCAGCAGCAGCAGCAGCAGCATCAACAGCTTCTCGTTTCAAGTGCCTGGGTGGGCGCGCCTTAATGGATTTGCTCTACGTTTATGCTAATGACTTGCCTTGCCTCGGAAGCTGCTGAGCAAATTTGACAACAAACACGGCACAGATACTACACCACTACCTACACCTAGACAGAGCGAGCGAGGCGCCACTTGGGAAACCCTTGCAAATTGCAAGGTTTTTGCCGCCGGCCCCCGAAAATCTTGGCCACAGCTCTCGCTTGCACTTGAACGCGCCGCCATTTTTGATTTCCCCAATGATTTGCATTAACATTTTTAGCACTACGCATTTCTCACACAGCTGGCTCGCCCCCCCACCGGTTCACCTCTCACACATTTTCCAAGCAATTTAAAAGCCACACTCATACGGACCGTCGACCATTATGCGGGTTACTTTTGAGGGTTGCGGAGGGAGAGAGAGAGAGAGATTAAGTGAACTATTGTGGGATCTGGGCGGCATACATAGATATTATGTAATTAAGAGCTGAGGCAAAATTCAAAGCGGAGTTTATCCTCCCCCAGGCGGCACTCGCCGACCTACATAAGGTGGGCTACATATATAGAAGATGTTGACAAAAGGGTAAGGGTTGTCAAAGCTTCGAATTGAAGAGACACAGCATGTGAAACATAGTCTAGGTAGCTGCTAGGCGATAATTTGATTGTAAACAAATTTGATCAATTCTCTTAAGTGTAATGAAATCGATCTCAAGGATCATCTATGCTGTCTCACCCCCAGACACAGTCACAGCAAATGCTTGCCGAAGTCAAGCATCTCTGAGCTTCAGAGAGAGAGAGAGAGAGAGAGACGGTCTTATTTTCTGTCCTCTCTTCTAAAAGTTCTATGGTTTAAGGTCCCTAATGAAATCACTTGCATCATTCTCAAGTCAAGTAGAATAATTCTTGAATCAAGTGCAAAACGTGCTTAAGCTTAAGACTGCTCATTTTTGAATTAAGAGCAAAGGGCACTGTCAAAAAGTAAGAATGTTTATTCTTGTATCAATATCTCATCAGGCTTAAAGTAGAGCTGGGCGCGTGAGCGTATTTTCTGACATGGTCATAACCGATTCACGCACGATTCACATATGCATTTATTGAAGAGTTTTGCGTCACTCACGAATCATGCACGTCTCACGAATTCCTTACGAATGCACGATAACGATATTGATAACGATTTTAAATGCCATTTATTTCTTCTCTTTTTCGGTTACACATAATTAAAATTTGAAAGCAGATTTGCTGCAGTTGCTCCAGTGTTTTACAGATTAGTGTGGCCGTACCAATTTGTCAGATTAAAACCATAAAACAATATGCATATTTTTTAGTGATAATACTTGTTAGGCAAAAAATAAGTTCAAACAAATTTTCAACTTTCTTCACTCACGAAAAAGCACGAATCACAGTTATTCACGCACGAAACTCTACGTTTGCTCACTTTCACGTAGTGACACACCGTGACACAGTCAAAATCATGTCACGGGTGCAGCTTTAGTTTAAAGTAAGATCGTTTACTGTTGAAATGAGAGATTTACAGATGCAAGAGAAAGGGCGTTCATATTCCAATCAAACGACAATTTAAAATCAGTTATTTTTTCCCTATTTGCTTAAAGTTATTTCATTAGTTAGAAATTGAACACGAGGAACACAACACACAAAAAAGCAGCGACAGTCCTTACCTGCCACTTTCCGACCAACAGTGGGATGTCTATGCCAGCAATGATATAACTGCTTGGGAATTTCAAGGCAAGATGAGTGCAAAAACTAATGGATGTTTCCCTGCACCCCTTACCCTTAAAAACGAAACTGTGAAGGGGACTCTACCTCACTTCCCTTGCCTTAAAGCATCAAAATCATAACGAATTAAGCTCGATTTCAAGAACGAAAGGCTGATTGATATAGTCATAAATGCGCTCGTTTTCCAATCATAATTAGTACTTTAGTCGGGAGAAAATGGTACCCTAGCCGCGATTCTTTTTGAAAAGATGTTTTTAACCCGTTCTTCTGATCAGCTTCCAGTTTCTTAGTCGTACTTCACTAAGTCACATATTGAGAATTTTCATGAGGCATTTTCGAGTCTAAATTAGGCAGCTCTCTTTTGGATCATTAAAAGGAGTCGGAAATTTATCTTTCAAGTGTTGGGTGAGTTGATATCCGTCGCTTTGGAACGACTTCTTTCTGGTGATATACAAGCGTTTCTTGGCACGGATAGAAAAAAGTGTCTTCTTGGGATAGAAAACATCTTTTGAATAACTGCAATGTGTCAGATAAGCTTTGTCTTTGCTTTGTTATTTGTAGGTTTAAGTGCCACTTACACTTACTCTTAATTGATTCCAAGTGTCATAGATACACAACCAAATCGCCGTACTCTCTTCCTTACTGTCTACCCTCAGTGTATAAAAACCAGACGCTTAAATATGAAACGCACCTTAGTTCATTTAAAATGAGAGTAATGAGCATTAAAGTTATGCTCAACGGAGTTTTACATGCTTTCGCAGGTTTGTTTGTTGTTAAGTGTGTTAGCACGCACAAACACACACACACATGTGTGTACACCCACTCGCAGTTTTGCCCTCGTCTGCCTCTCTGGCTTGGATTGTCTTATTAGCACGCTCGCTGCTGCTTGACATAATGTTCGGGGGGGCTTTAAAACGTCTCGACGATGTTGCCTCGCTTTAAGTTGGCCTCACAATTGTAGCATACATTTGAGCGCCTGACAACTTCCGACAGGCTGGGCCCGCCGCTGAGGTGCAGCAGCTATTATTATTTTTGTGTGAAATAAAAACCGCAATTACCTGAGAGTAAAATATACGGCGCAGAGTGTGTGACATAAAGCAAACAATATGGCAACACGCAACACACAGAAACGTCTGAAGGAAGCCACCAACCACCACAACGCCGCCATATCACAAAACATGACGTTGACGACGATTTTTGTTCTTTTTGTTTGTTGTTGCCTTCCTTCGTAAGCCCAGGCTGTCGCGTGCCACACATGAGCGAGCAGATTGTGGCTGGCAACATTGTTGCTGAACAAACCTGCAACATTAGTTTTAGTCCGGGCGTCAATGGGCGTGTGTGTGTGTGTATGTGTGTGTGCTCTGGCGCCTTTAACTCTCCGTGCACACATTGTGCACTGGAGTATGCTGGCCATTAAGTCGCATTGTTTTCCCTTTTTTCATTTCTGCTACTTTTTCGCGCTTAGCGCGAAAATCGAGTAACTATGCACGTGAATGAAACCGAAAACAAAGCCAGCGACAGGCGAACTTTCACGCTAAAAAACTTTCGCATTTCTTAACTAGTTTTTATTATTGTTTCTTTGGGGAAAATTAAATTGCCCCCGCCGAAAACATGAAGCAAACACACCCACAGCCAAACAATAATTGAAATAAACACTTAAAAAGTTGGACTTTCTCTTTTCTTCTCCGCTTTGGCCTTTGCATTGAAATAGTTTTGCAGTTAAATTTTACTAAGCACAAAAACTCGAGCACAAAAGAGAACGGTTTCGGTTTTATTCGCTTTAAACACCGCACAGAAAGGACACACACAAAGTTAATGCCTGGCAAAAGGGGGCGCCGAAGGCACAAAACTAATTATATCTGGGGAATTGTTATTGTGATTTACAGACAATTACGAAAAATATAATTAAGTCATTGAAGCGTTTAAGCAAAAGTCAAACAACCGCATCAAGAAAGACGACGACGACGACGAGGAAAAGGACGACAAAGGCAATACCGCAAACGAAGTTTTCGCACATGTCCTGAGGGCTAACAAGAGAGAGAGAGTCGTCGCTGGCCAAGTTATTTACATTTGCCCATATTTAGCAGCAACACTCATTATGGAAGTTTGTCAACGTCACGTTTGATAAATAACTTCTGTTTAGCCACACACAAAATGGATTAGAGACTGCTTAATTATGTGGTATAATGATGTGGACTGAATAAATCAAAGGGGGTAGTTTTAACTATTGGAAGACATTTGTAATGGAAGCCTTGAAGCACAGTTTGACCTGCGGGGGTCGAATAGAAACGAGCCGAGTGCTGTGAATCGAAGTCCGTTTGCTGGATCCGAAAGCTGGATTTTATCTATTAATTTTCATTTAGCTTTATTCATTGTTGATTCAAAGCTTCAACCGAATCTCACCACTCACACCAATTCTAAATCGAATTGTTAATCGTGAATTCCCGCTTTCTTTATTATAATACTAATTTAGTTGAAGAGTTTTTAAATGAATTTTAAAGCGTAATTTTTCTTCTCTTTTTTTATAGATACTAGCATAATGCAACAATACAGACGGGGCGCCGTCAATGTGATGCGTACTTTTTCCAAAAGCTTACGATTCAAAAGTACGCGCAGCACTGAACGTGAAGGTACTTTTGCAAAGAACTCGCACTGCTGCCACCTTCTCTTCTCTCGTTATCGCTATCGTCATCGCTATCGTTATCGTTATCGTTATCGTATACGTTATCGCTCTCGCTCTCGTTATCGATATCATTATTATTGTTATTGTTATCAATTATTATACGTTATTTCCTATACTATCCTTACTAACGAATTTTAAGTCATTCGCATGAATAATTGGTTTTTTGAATGCAGAGTTTTCCGTAAATTTTTTTGACCTTTCGGTCAAATTTTCTAACCTCTAAAAAAAATGTTCTAACATCTAACCGAATTGCAAGTCAATCGGGTGAAAAATTGATTTTTGCATATCAATTTTCCGGGAATTTTCCTTTCTATCTCTTGCCGTTTAGGCTGTGCGATGATTGCCAATCAGTGAGTCAGTCAGTCAGGTCAAACTCTTATATTTTATGTAGTAGATATAAACAGAATGAAAGAGTTGATTTGCATGTGGATCTACTCAATGTTTGTTAATCGTTGTGAACTAACTATAATATATCTAGTGATAGACTGAGTGATTGCGCTAGGACACAGCCTTGGTCAGCTTTTAGAAGTGTAAAGCACGTTTTAGTTCAGCCTTAAAAAAAGTTTATACGAGTACAAGGTGACACGCTTCCTACAAGCAAGCTAAAGAGAGGTTCCAAATTTCTATAAATTTAAGTCACAGAAGATCAGAGCAACAATCACATTAACGTCAAATCAGTGTGGCTGCTAGATTTTGGTTGACTTCTGTGCATTATATGGTCACACTGGCCTTTATTCATTCATTGGGTTCCAGAAATATCAGTCAGTAGTTGCAAGCAGTTTAAACGCAATTTCAACAGTTCAATGTTCAAGTTTAGATCAGCAAATTGATTTAGTAAAAAAAAAAAAACGTACCACATTTTGAAAACAAGCAAGACAGGACAGTTGCTTTGTTGGTTTGTTGAACAATCCTGAATAAATAGTTCTTTCAAATCAACATAAAACTAACATGAAGTTGTTTCTTAATTACACAGCATTGAACTTTTTCACAAATGAAAATCTACACAAGGTGTTGCCTTACACTTTGGAACAGCAGACAAGACACAAATTGTGGTGCCTGGGATTAGCTCGAATTGGCCCCTCTGGGTGTAGAACTAAATAATCATTCATTTTTATATGCCCAAATGCCTTACAATAACAATTGTGACGAAAGTGTAGTTCTCATTTGGAATGCAGAGCAAAGTGGCTCAACTTTGTCAACTGACTGACTGAAATCCGTTTGACAAAATCGAATTTTCCTGACCGAACAATTTTGCCTAATTGGTTATGGCTATTTAGCTTAGGCACGAAGAGCTGTGGCTCTGTCAGGGTGCCTTGGGGCCAGGCTGCAAATAGGTTTTTAATTTATCTAAGCTGTGTTGCGGCGACTGTTTTTGTTGTTGCTGCTGGGCAAGCATGGCGATGACGACGACAACAAAGCGCTGCTAATTAATTTGATATTTTCTCTTTACCACCAAAGCTGGGATGGCCGCTAAATAGCACAAATTAATGCCAAGGAAAACATTATGCAAAGTCTAGGCCAAGTAGCAGTTTGGGCAGGTTGGGCGTAAAAATTGCTTATGGCATTATGTTTTGTGCGTTTTTTTATGGACATTCCACTAGGGAAACACACCAAAATTAATATCAATTTTCGAGCTTTGTCTATGCTAACAACCCTCCTTATCGCGGCGGTTGCTGTCTGTGGCTGCTGCTGCTGCTGCTGTTGACGTAGATAATCATCAAAAATGTGCTTTTGTCTCTGCGCATATTTTTTTATTTGTTTATAGCGTGGTTTGGGGCTTTATGCAAGTGGAAAAATTACTTGGTCCACTTATGCTTATTAACTTACCAAAAAAAACTCACATACAAAAATTACTAAACTAAAAGGGTTAGATCATGAAAATGTTTTTATTTTTCGTCCAAAAAATCTCTATGAAAGGAACTTTGAGGATTGAGTTGGTTGAGACTGTCACATTTGAAATGTTACAGTGAGACCACTTAAAAGATGTGTCTAAATCTTACTGACGTGCAATCATCGTCCCTGACAAATTAAACCAAAAAACTTGAGCAAGCTTTTTAAATGGGAAATGTTACAAGGTTAAAGGTATATTTTCATAAGAGATATAATGTTGTTTTACCAAGAATCGCCAGGAACAGTTCTGTAGAAAGATTTTGATTGGATAAGTATAAAAGAAGACTACACCCCAGAGCTATTCTGCTAGGTGGAAACCTTGATTGTGATTTCTTATTTTTAACTTTTTCCTAATTAATTATTAAATATTTTTTTTCTGACAAGATTATAAATTGACAATTTGACAAACCGACCAACAGACACACTGCTAAATTAACAAACAGACATACTGACAAACTGATAAGCTAACAAGCTATTAAGCAAACTGGCAAGCTGACAAACTAACAAGCCTACAAACTGGTATGACTATAGACTGACAAACTGGAAAATAAACCTGTCAAACGTACAAACTGACAAACTCACAAATTGACAAACTGTAAACTAACAAACCGACAAACTGAAAACTAACAAACTGGCAAACCAACAAACACAGGCTGACACTCTGAAAGATGGTAAGCATACAAAATATTCAAGCAGCAACTAACAAATCGACAAACTGCCAAGCTGACAAGTCGACTAACACACTAACTAAAAGACAAACTGTCATAATGATAAACTGACAAACCGACAAACTGAAAAACAAACCGATATACTTTCAGCCAGATAAACGTACAAACTGACACACTCACATATTGACAAACTGAAAACTAACAAACCGACAAACTGACATATTTGAAAACTGACAAACTAGAAAGCTGACACACTGAAAAAACGAACTGTCAAGCAGGTAAGTATACAAACTGTAAAAAAAGGCAAGCTGATAAATTGACAAACTGAAAAACTAGCAAATGTACAAGCTGACAAACCAACAAGGCGACCAACTGACTCTAAAAAAAACTAGCAAATCGACATACTGACAAACTGATAATCTAACCAAATGTCATGCAAAAAAACAGACAAACTGAAATCTTACAAACCGACATAAGGACAAATTGACAAGCCGACCAACTAACACATAGAGTATACTAAGTTTGTGCAAATGTATGTAACAGATAGAAGGAAGGATCTCCGACCCCATAAAGTATTTATATTCTTGATCAGCATCAACAGCCGAGTCGATAGAGTCAAGTCCGTCCGTCTGTGTGCCCGTATGAACGCACAGATCTCAAATATAGTAAGAGAAAAAGGATTGACATGTATGGGACAAATGCTTCTTTTGTCAGCAGGCAGATTAAGTTTATTTTCAATTTTGGCCGCGCCCCCTCCCGCCCCCGCAATTAAGAAAAAACATCATATCTGGTTCGTTGACATATTTAGTAATCAGGATAATCTATCGATCCGCCAAAGGAATGGTGAAGCTCGGATGAACGGTTGTCGAGTTCTGATGAAAAGACTGTTCGCTGCTGCAGCGCAGTAGCAGCGCTGCTTTCAGCTGCTACTGCAGCATCAATTTGCTGCAGCTGAGCGTATAATTTCGTTAGTACAGAGTATGTTATAGTCGGGCTTAATCGACTTTATTTCTTGTTTTTGAGCAGTTTAGGGCTTCTATTATCGTAAGGATTTTTGTTCTGTTATTCTTAAGTAGAGAATCAAATATTTAATAAAAAAGTCTCTCCTGCCCCATTCTGCTAAATTAGAGGGTGATCACGGGCTTTTGATTATCAGTAACGCTTTCATTCAAATTCAGTTAACTGCCCTGGGCAATTTAGCTGCGTATCTAAAAGAAATCTTTGCCGAGTACCTTGGCAGAGGATATTATTTTTCCCACACAAACCAGATAATAGCACATGTGGCCCCAGGACAAGTTGCGCTTGAGTAATGTGAGAGAGTTGGCTTCGAGCAACGACAATCAGTGTCAGCGTCAGCAGCAGCAGCGGAGGGGTTTTTTTCGTTGTAATTGAAAATAGCTGAAAAGTCAAAGTGAAAAAAACGCTGATGTTTCAAGGACTCTCTGACTTTTACTGATTGACAACATATTCAAAAGCCAAATCGACTAATGCTAGTTGCTAACGAGATTCTCCGACTGACATGCTGCTGCTGCTGCGCCTGCTGGTGATGCTGGCGGCACATGCGAAAATTAATTAACAAAATTGCGTTTTAAAAAAAAAGTGAAATACACACAGCAAAAGGTTGCAATTACCGTTAATGAGTTTAATGCCAAAGGCGGCAGAGGCAAACGCATCTCTAGCAAACCAGCTTACCTTGACTGGCCTTTCTTCTTCTTAATGAGCAGAGCCTTTTTAGACAACACAAAAGTTTTTCTTGTCTATGAGTGCCCCTTTTTTTAACAAAATATTTAACTTCCCTTTGCACTTGACTTCACTTTGACAAAAGGAAAAAAAAAAGTGGGGGGAAGTGAGAAAGGGAAAATGCACAAGACACGCAACAAGTCACTGCCAGGGACCTTTGAGGTGGCAGCAAAAATTACCCTTTTTACGTGGCACATTAATTTGAGCAGGTTCAGTGACTTTGTGAGTAGCGCACACACACACTCACCTGCCGACCTTTTCCACATTTGACCAGTTCATTGAAGCGTTTTGATTTAAGGTTTGGCCACTGGAATGACATGAAAGAGCCAACCAGAGACCTCAAGGTGACGCCCCTGGCATTAATGACTGGATATCGCTTTTATTATACCCTTTTACCCATTAAAAATGGTTAAAACGGGTATTATAAGACTGTGCAACGCAAGGAAATAAAATGGAAGGCAACGATGATTGAGAGCCAGTACCAAATAATTATCGAATGAATAACAATAAATTTATATATAAAATAAGTTTGAAGCTGAACGGTTAGAAATCTTAAACGCTGCATTAAACAGTTTTTCAACCATATTACAACTTTGGTTGCAAATTTTCCTAAATTGTACAGTCCAGAATGTCATATTTTTGTAAGATGATGTACTCTTACTTACGGGCAGTGTGTGTTCAAGAGTTAGTGGGTTTGATCCCGCCTTGGAACATCTAGAAAAAATGTTTTTTTCTTTAAAAACACACACACCCGGTCACCTTCACTAGCTATTGGCGCCAGCTTTGAAGTAACATTCGTAGCCAAGTACAAATATATTTAACACTCAGGACCTTTGAAAATTGGTTTGAGCTAGGATTACCAAATATTGAAAAAAAATTTGTATATCGATATTTGATTTGATATTTTGTTGTTAAAAATATCGATATTCGTAGTAAAAAGCAATTGCTTAAGAATAATCAGGACACGAATTAAAACCAACGATTTTACTGAGCTCAATATCTAGAGATCAATGACCTCTAAAATTCTAGAGAAGGTTCGTAACCCCTGCTCCCAGCCCTTTAAAAAATCTTAGGTTCGAATCTCGAAAGGGTTGCTTTACTTATCAAATATGAAATGAAATCTTAGATCATTGAGACATATTTCTGATACTAAAAAGCGTCCAGTTACGGAAGCTATTGATAGCATTAAGCCATAGCCGAATAAACCTCATTTATTATATCGATCATGGATAAAAACTATATATAATTCTTGGACATTCTATTTTCATAAATATGTAGAGTTGTTTTGTCTTACAATTTTATTCTTTTTGCACGACTGTAAAAATATTTCTATACGGTCAATAAATTGTAATACTTTTACGGTCGACTTTTCAGCTTCTTCCGACAGATAAACCAGAATTTACTCGGTTATTTTTAAGTTTATGTGACAGATATGGCCATCTGGAATATGTGAAATTAGTCCTAAAAATCTCAAGAGGTTTTCGTATATAAGCTGCTTGCCTTTATATGAGAAATGTCGCCAACATGCTGGGCTACGAGATTAGATGACAAAAGTTGAGAAATTTGAAACCGGCAGTTTAAGGCCAAATAGATTTGATGCGTACGGATTTCCTTCTCTATAATCGAGTAGTCTGCAACGTTGAATTTGTATAAATATTCTGAATAATTTGTATTTTATTTCAAACTAAATTGTTTAAAATTATCCATAAAATTATATTGCTGGAAGATGTTGATGTTGAAATGAAATAAAATTTTGAATACAATTTGGAAATTTAAAAAAAAAAATTGGAGCAACAGCTCTATATATTTAGATGTGGCTCACAACATCAATATAGCATTAATATGAGCTCATTTCTTTGTATAAAAGTTATGTTTACTTGTGAAGTTTAGAATCTTGAAAACAAACGCATTTAAAAAGACAAACGCCTTTAAAAAGATGAAACAAAAATATCTCCGAGAAATTTCCCTAACAAATAGTCAATATATTCGATAAAAACAAAATTCGATAAAAAAAATACCGATTACTTAAAAAATCGATAGTATTTCTGGCATGCCCAGTTCGAACCTAGTCGGTTGAAAAACAAAAGTTTCATTTAAAACGAAATTAATTTTGCGAATTTTGCACAATTCCCAATAATATGGATATGAGTACTCCAATTATTCAGAGTTCTCACAAGACAAAAATTTCTATATCTTTCGGCTGTGCAGGGGTCACAGTCAGTCACCCGGGGATTTTATAAAAAAAAAACTAATTTATGCTAAAAGTTTTATTCTCAGATTTGGAATTTACTTCTGAATTACGCTTTTTGTAGTAAGTAATCATTGAATTCTTTTCTAATTACATTTTATTTTAACAGAGTATTTTCTAGTCGGCGCACCTTTAGAATATTTCCTAGTATTTTTATTCTATTATCGGACTGCTAAATGCAAGCCATTGAGTTGGCAAGTGTAAAATTAATTACCTAATGGCTACTCAGTTGAAAGTTTGCTTATTGAACTCTTAAATAAATGCACAAGACCTCCCCAACCCTTAATTAGATTTGCTGGTAAAAATGAAATTGCCGGTAATCACAGTTGGAGCATGTTCAGTACAGTGCCAAGTGCTGCACAAATAGCCGGTTCCAGTTCAGCTCGGGTCAGACGTCTTCTTAAGGCAGAGGACAATAGCAAGGCAAATAGCAGCAAGGCAAGAGACCATCGTGTGTATGTGTGTTTGGGAGGTATGTGTATGTGTATGGCTGCTGCACTCTGACCGTCTAAGAAGAAATCCTGCCTTGGCTGAAAATCCAGTTATAAAAGTGGCCAGCCAACAACTCATGCAATGCACATGGCAAGAAAATATTTTAGAAAAAAGAAAATGTTCTTACGAGACGTGTGTGTACGAAAAGTAAACTTTAATACTTTATGCTACGAGGGTGGTAAGAGAAGTACATGTTGCTTTGTATATCGAGAGAAGGGTTGATAGGGAGTCCGCGGGAATCCTATTCTTCTGATCTGATTAATTTATAGAGTTGATTAGATTAGATTACTGGCATTTGTGTGAATTTTTTTTGTTTCGCTTTCGAATTCGATCATGTTTAAAGCTTTATTCCGAAAAAAATTGATACCTATTCATTTTTCAAAGTATTGTCCCTCGCTAACCTCTACTTATTCCTATCTTTCTGGCCATTTTTGCATGCCATAATGAAAATCGAAGAGTCTTTTGATGCGTTTAACAAATCGATTAAATTTTGGAGAATTTTAAAAGAACGTGCTGATCCTGAAGAGCATGCTTCATCGACGAAAACAAATATAATTTACGGCTTATGGGGTAGGACTTCCTATTTCAGCTATTCTCAGAATTGTCATATTGAAAAAATTACCTTGTAGTGCCTTTGCTCGTATTTTGTCCTTTTTTGCTTTAATGCTCGGCGGCTCTAAAACTCATTTTTGCAGCTTAATTGCACTGTTGACACTTTCTCAAAAGGCTGGAAAATGGATTTTAGCTTCTGAATTTTTGGACTAGACTAGATATTTCTCAACGTAAGTTTGAAAATTGTTGGATGGTACAGTAAAATATTTTGTTCCTAAGCTGTGATAACTTCCCGCCATACCCTCGTATTAAAGTCACGAAATTAAACCAACCAGAGCGACCTAAGCTGAGGTTGCCAGGTAAAGTGCGGGTCACACAGAAATAACATTTCTTACTTTATGGTGGAGGCGGCGAGAAAGAAGCTGGCGTCGTCTTCGATGAAATTTATTTACAGTTGAAGCGTAGACAACTGCCAAACGACTGTGTCGGCGGTATCAACTCTGCAGATGTGAGGAGTTTATTTAAAATTCAATTATGGCACACAATTGTTGGCTGCTTCTGGTTGGGTTTTATTTTGTTTTTTTTTTATATTGAATTCTCTCACTCTTACGATCTTAGCGGTAAATAATTCATGCATGTACACACATAAAGCGCTTACCAAATAGTTTAGTTTATATATAAATTGTTCATCGATCCTTACCTGCAACAAAATAGAAAATGGGATAATTGATTAGTTAACTGCAGTTTAAGTAAATTGTCTTAAGACTAGAACATGGACATTGGACATACATATAGTCAATTACATACAACAGTTTATTTGAGTAATCTAGAGGCATACATCTAATTTCATACGACAATTAATACGATTTGGGTAAAAGGAAAACGAATAAGGTACGAAAATTACGAAAAATTTCAGAAAAAGTATAGAGATTTAAAGCTTTTTTTCAGGGGGACAAAAAACTGGGACTCACCGAGCGATTGAAGTCGTTCTCTACTTTAGGAAACTATTTTCAAAAAACATCAAGCCCTTGTTTTTTTTTAGTTTTCCTCTAGACCTAGATTACATTAACTTCGAAATATTATAATCTGCTGTGCGGCAGTAGCAAACATTCTTTTGCTAGTAACTTGACGATCGTTCAACCGATCAATACCAGTCCTTTGGATGATTGATCAATTTTCTGGATTACTAAATATGTCTGAAGGTACGAACCTTCTATCTATAAAACTGTCTTAGAAATTCCTTTTTTGTTCAGGCAGACACACTACCCGCTACACCACACCCGGCTAGATGGATGGAAGTTGCATGTCGCTTGGATGCGTTTATCAAGTGGTTTGTATTGTTTTTCAAATCTGTTGCCATTTTCGAGTGGATCTAAAAATTAAAACAATTGCAGTTTCTAATCGTTTTCATTTCGGGAATTAGAATCCAACTTTCTTTTCGATTGAGTGTTCGCGTCCTTAAATAGCCTTCAATATTTCGATCAACACAGCAAATGCGCTGATGCGAAATTCGAAGTTTGGCTTTATTTCGATCGTTTTGGAAAAAAAATTGTAAGCACAAGTTTGTAAAATGATTTCACATCAAATAGTGTGCTTGAAATATCTATGGATTCTATTAAATCTTCCCAATTTTTGACTTTTAAAATGAAACACAAATCTTGAAATAAGATAAGTATTACCTTTGCACTATGGGAAATTTTTCAATATTATCACAACAGACCTAAGCTTTTGAGTCTAGTTTATTATTGCACCATCTAAATGTGATTGGTTAGTGTTTTTGGAAAATTTTCCAAATTTATGTTGGGAACCCAGAACTTTAATGGACTTTATTTATAAATAAATTGTCACAAGTGGAAGTTTCTTAATTGTCCTGTCACATTTCTATGAAGTCAACATTGGAAAAATTAAGTTTATCTCATAAAAGGCAGTGCGCAAAAGTGCACCTTGAGACTAAGTATAAAAAGAATCGAAATTATTGACACTAGAAGACACTAGAAGTCACAGAACTAGCAAATGTAGCATAAGCTGACTTTTACCCTGATTAGGAAAAACAAAATTATGATATATGCTCTTTAAAGTATGCTATGTTTATGAATATTATTAGACAGCGGACTAGGAATATTTATAAGCCGATTTTAATTGAAGTAGACTTTGGCAAATGTTCATTCAACTTGTTTTTTTACCAGCATTTTGATGCTTTTGCTAACGATTCAATTCATTAAATAATTATTTACTAGAAAGAAAATCTGTTTGAATACTATATATACAAATTCCGCTGTAGAAATATTACTAAGTCAGGAAAATAGTTCCCTTATGTATGGCTTGATACTGATTCATTTTGAATACCTTTGATGAAAGCGAAGTGTGAATTATGTGCGAAAATAGCTTCCAATTATTTATTTAAACTAATATTTATTTGAGGAAATAAAGATGACATACTTTTAGGTGCATTTATCATGAAATTTTTAATGTGTATCAACGATGAATTAGGGTTGGGTTAAATCAAGATTTCTTCCACATTGAAGACTGAGCGCCTTGGAAAATCAGTTTATACCAAGAAAATGGTTGACATTTCCATCCACTGACTCCAGACTGGAGATGCCCTTAGCCTGTGTTATTGCATAGACATAGACCCAACAACAACAAGAAGTTGTTGAATTAAAAGGTCAGCCTGGGGACTATGTACTATGATTGATATCAATTTGTTTAATTTATAAATTGTGGGCACAAGCGCCATTCTTAATGATGCTTGTCGTATCACTTTTCATGCTGGCCGCCCATTCCCGGTGACATGGTGACTATACTCCAGAAAATTCAATCTAATTATATATTCTGCCTACTTGTGTAATTTTTATATTTCCCCTGCATCAGCATTAATATCAGCGTCGTCATCGTCGTGACATCCAAAATCTTGTTAAAGAAATCTCAATTATCAACATTTATTGATTTGCCAGGCAAAGCAGCAGCCGACACAGGGCACCAAATGGTAAACAAGCCTCCTGCTGTAGCCGGCTGCTTATGCTATTTACGCTCCATTTTGCTGCTGCTTTTCACTTTCGTTCCGTTTCTTTTCTCTTTCTTTTCAAAATGGGGAAAAAATGCACGAAAACAATTACGATAAAAATGTTGAGTTTGTGGGTGGGTGAATGGATGGATAACCTGGATAAAAGCAAATTATGATAACAATAAAGATTTAACTAGAGAGCGGGGGAGTGGGCAGGCCGGGACGGCATGCCGCTAGATACAAAGGCAAAAGGACAATTTAAATAGACATTTATCTTGCGAAACGACAGCGCGCAGGTTGTGCACACACACACATACACGTGTCGGTGCCTATGACAAAATTACACACACACAATGTGCGGCTGATGCTGATCCCTGACGACCCTTCGCCCTTGTCATTGACGAGAGTTCGGTTTTTTATTTATGCGCTTTGGTGAAGAGCACCGCAAGATTTCGCCTTTTGCTCGCCCGCCTCCTCCACTTGTTGTTTTATTTTCTTAACAATTTTTGGCTTGGCAAATGTTTTTCAAAGCATAAAAATACTTTTACATTAACTTGTTCTAACAACATGCACACACACACAAAAGTTGTAGAACATTTTTGCTACGTTTTTGGGTTGCTTTTAACGCTCAACGACTTGGCTTTTGTTTTTGTTGTTGCCTACTTTTGGGAAAACGAAAGTAGCACAAGAAAAGCAACAGCAAAAAATATCGTTATGGCACGGTGTGTGTGAGGGTGTTTATGTGCCGAGTTGTTCCTGCTTCTTGTTGGCCAAAAGTTGCCCCTCGCTGTATCAACATCATTTGCGTTAAGTGGTTTGAAAGCAATGCGCGAAAAGTTGAGCATTTACGATTTGCTTAATGCGTTCGCCTATCACACAGTTTGCCTATTAAACTGCAACTGGTAGGGAATTCTGGCACACTGCCAGAGCCGCCAAGCCGCCAGTCGGAGCAACAGTTTGTGTTTTCAGCATGCCTAATTGGCTGCCTGTTCCATGTCTAGCCGCCAGGCAAAAAAAAAAACTGTTGCATACTTACAGGCTGCCTAATAAAATTTGCTGCGGCTTCTGATAAGTGTGTGTGTGCGTGTGTGTGTGTGTGTGTGTGAGTAGGTATATAAAATGGCAACACGCCACACAATCAACCCAATCTATGTGGCCCTGTGATGCCTTTCTTCTTTGTATACTTTTGGCCTAGGCAAGGGGACACCCTTGTTGCGCCCCTCCTGACATATCGATGGCGCGCTTACGCATATATTTGCTTTTTGGCCTGTTTGGTGGGTTTTCTGTTTTGGGGGGTATCCTTTTAATGGCTCCCGGCAAAATTTATGATTTTCTTTTCATTAAAAAGGATTTGCTTTGTGCAGCTCGTTACCGCGTAAGTCTGCTACTTTAAGCGCTTTAATGTGGACTACAAAATATCAAAGATTGGCAGCAATTAAAACAAATTAGCTTAGCGATAAAATCGTTTTAGGTATCAGAGTTCAAAAGCGGGCCAATAAAGTTGACTTAACAAGGTTGCTGATGATGAGACTAATGAACTAGCTGGTGAATATTTCGTGTTTGGCAAACAAGCCAGCACAAAGTAGGCAAATTGATTTGCATAGCAACCGCCGCCCGCACTCCCACACACAGAGCATGTGGCATAGTCTGCTTTACGGCTGGCCAATTCGCAAGACATTGGCGCTAAGCTGGCTTGCTAAGCAGTTTAACTATTTAGGACAGCAACAAGAACAACAACAACAACAACAACAGCAGCAGGAGCAACAGCTATGGCAACTCCAATCGAGAGTCCTGCTGCTGCCTCAGGCCGAAGTGTCAAAGACATGGCCATCCGACCCCGCCTGGACCATGACTACACAAATGTTGACAAGCTAATGAAATGTGAGCAGATTGGGGGGAGGGTGAAGGCACAAGTGACAGCCACCCTCTTTCCTCTGCCTGATGAACTGTCATTTCTACCATTGTCAAGCAAATCCCAGGACAACTATGGGGTGATTGTTGCTTAGACATTTGCTTATGCAAATCGAAATTATAATGAAATCAGCTATAACAGCTCCTCAACTATTTGAGGGAAATTGATTGATGTCTGAGAAGCAACCCAGAGTGAAGGGGGGCAGCAATAGCAAATGTTCAATTTGGAAGATTGTCAAGGGCACACAACAGCTTTACACAATCGGTCACCTTTGTCAACTAATGGCAATCACATGAGTGCAGCTGCTTAAGTATATACGCTTTAAAATTGTAGAAAATGAACGAAGCTGTTTTTACTACAAAGGAGAAATTAACTGAAAGCCAGTGTAAGTTTTTGTTAATCTTAGGTACTTAGTCGGCACATACACAATGAAGAAATTTACGAAAAATCTTATACACGAAAGGTTTATAGTTTCACCAAATTCTTACGCTAAGAAAATTTAAAAAAAAAAGAAGCTGTTCTGGTATATCCTGGGAAAATGTCCTATTGTTATAAAAATAATCAAAGTCAGTATGAAAATATCGTAAGGAGCAATTAAACGGTCAATAATCGGCTCACAACATTACATTTGACAACTTAAAGACTAGCATTAAGTTGCGCATGTCTTGTTTTCTTGTATTTTAAAATTTTTATTGGAGGGCTTTAATAGCTTTTGGGGCAGATGCTATGTGTCAGATATTATTTCAATTTACTGGAGCAGCCAAATTTTATATGTACGCAGATCAAGATTATGTCAAATTTTTGCCTAGCCCCCTCCCAAATCCGCATTCAAAAATGTAGAATAGAGTTGTAAAGGTCATAAAATTGTTGCATCGTTTGATAAGCTGCATGCGTTGTATGCTAACATAGTGTTAAAATGTTCACATTAATGTAAGTGCTCTGTTAATTAACATAAGGACAGGCTGTTAAACATGAATTGCTCTGTGAGACGTGTATTTCGAAGTAGGGCAGGAGCGACTTTAACTTAAGCTCTCGTTTTGTTTTTTTATGGGATTCCATAAATAACACCAAAAGATGGCAATTCTCAGTGCAGCCAGCTGTCTCATTGAAACTCATGGGGTGTTGCCAATCTTCAGAGTTACCAATCTCCCTGATGAAACAACATTTTTGACATTTTTAAGGTTCTAATTTCGATTAAATGACTTTTCAGAGTTGCCAACTGTCTCAAAGATACTTCGGCAATAACGCTACCAGAGTTATACTCATCCTCGCTGCCTTAAAATCATTTTTTTAGAGTTGCCAAGTTTTTAAATGAAACTTCAGTTACCCACTGATGCCATGACAAATGTCAGAATATCAAATATTTTATATGATTGCCAAGTGCCTCAATGACATATTCTGCAATCAATTGCCTTAATATCATATTGCAGTGTTAGCAACTTCGATAATAATATCATCCAGAGTTACCTATTCAGTCAATGATAAAGCCTCATTTCAAGTTACAACTTTTCAAGGTTGCCGCATTTTTCTAAGTGCCATTCTATTATTAGGATATTTCAGAAATCAATTGTTTCACTTAACAGCCGCAATGTGGGGAACTGTTTCTATAACAAAGTTAAGAGTTTGCTGGGTTTCATAAAGCGTTGGTCAAAGGAGTTTGCTGATCCTTACACAACAAGGCTACTTTATATGTCCCTTGATCGACCATCGCTGGAGTATTGCTCGTGCATTTGGTCACCTATCAGGATTTATTGGAGACGGTTCAAAAGCAGTTTCTTCTTTTTGCGCTTAGGGGATTAAACTGGGACGCTGGTCGCCGTTTGCCTACCTATTTAGATAGGCTACGTCTCTTGAACTTGCCTACTCTAAAGGACCGTAGGACTAGTCATGGTGTGATTTTTCTGCATAAGTTTGCTGCTGTTGATGTTGATTCATCTCTCTTCCTAAGTCTTCTGAACTGGAACGTACCCTGCCGAGTATTTCGCCGTTTTCGCCCATTGTCTTTGCAAGTGTGCAGATCAAATTACGCCCGTCATGATCCTTTGCGAGTCCTGTGTGATAACTATAATGACTTATACCACATACTGTCATTTTATTGCTCCCACTATATCAATTACCAATTCTACGTCGTCGGCCAACCGATGTGAGTAGAAGCATATCGTAAAAAAGTTCTCCTTACCTCTCCTTACTATTTTTTTGTATTCTATATATAAAATTTTAGACCTTACTGAATCATTCATTGACAGACTGATTCGCAATTTACGCACAGCCCAATCGGCTAATCACACTGATCATATTTTACATCCCACATCTGTTTGATAGCTACATATTTGCTGCGACAATATTTTTAAGCATTTGATTTGTCAAATCATTAAGTCGACTCATAGAAACATACAACAAATATGACGAATTTCGGCCATGCAAAGCATTTTGACTCGTGATGTTGGATGTTAGATGTGCTCAGTGTGAATAGCCTATAAACGGTAAGAGATGCAATGCTGAAACTTTGACAAAAGCTTACATCTTTGGTAAAAGTGGGCTTTTAGGCCGTGTCCCGGTAAACTCCAAGAATAATTTTGTACCTATCTCGAAATATGTCAACAAGTCGTTGATTTTATTAGACTATGGACAAAACTTTTATAACTCAATATTGTAGATAATCGATAAGACACCGATACATGAAATCGATATACTAGGATATTCAAGACAGTCTAAATAGTTCTGCCTCGTTTTATCGAATCGGAAGTTGTGTTTTTATATGCCAAAATTAGGATAGGTTGTGGTATTTTATACTTCAGAAGCAAGGACTACCTCAAGCGCTGTTTTAGATCAATTTTGCTCAGTTAAGACATCAATTTTCGTTTAAAGATAAGAGCTTACATTCCAAATTCTTTGTGTATATCTGATCAATAGGTGATTCTTTATGGGATTAATGATTTTCTTAAATACAACTTAGATTTTGTATTTGAGTTACTTGGGTTTTATTATTGCTCACATTTGTGTCCCTTTTTTAAGGGTTGAAATCCAACCTGGAATCCAATGCACTTGTTCCATATCTTTAAAGAAAATCTCTTAAACTGTCTGGCCGTAATTGAATTAAGTTTCCCCAATTGTTTAAGAGCATTTCCAGGAAGTGAAAATGACTGCAAGCAGCTGTAATTTCAACACAAATGATAAATTTTTTCCCACAAAGAAATTATACAAGTGGAAGCCAATTTTGCCATAATTCTTAAGAACTTTGGTACTAATTCCAATTGAAGTCAAAAGTATGAAACACAGAATTCAGATATAGAGAAAGCCACTAGAGTTGGAGCAAAATAGAGACAGAAATATTGATACAAAACCAGACGGACTCAACTGCTTTGAATATAAATAATTTGTACTATAAGGACGCCATCAACACATCAAATTAATGCTTCATACGACTGTCAAAGCTACCCCAAGCATACATACATCATGTGTAGCAATGCAAATAATTTTCTTTCAATTGGCCCAAAACGTCAAAACCGAAATGACCAATTTTTACTTTGTATCATACCTTACCCACCCATTCACACACACACACACACATATCGGGAGGGTTGACGGCGCTTAATTCAAAACTGAATTCCAAACAATTTGCACAGTAAACTGTTGGACGCCCCAAAGACATAAGTGGTAAATCACATCAATATGTAACACACAGCAAAAGCAAACGGCCAGACGGCAAAGATGTTTATCTAACAGCGTTCCCTTAGTCCAACTCGACCATGGGCTATGATTTGCTATGCAATTTTACACACTTGACCATTAAACGTAGCCATTTGGGAGCAGTTTGCATAGCAATGAAGCAAGAAAGAGGAAAAAAAAACTTGGTCAAAGCCAGCTCCATAGTCGGTCAACTTGATGAAGTATGAATGATTACGTCAGAGCGAGCATCCATCCAGCAGCTTGAGCTGAAGGCAAAGGCAAAGACGAAAGGCTCATCCCCATCATGAAAAGGTGTAGTTGACTGTAAAAACTTCAATGAATAAATTTTTTCCGACATTTTCGATCGTAAATTTACCCAAAAAAATAGACGAAAAATATTGTAATTGAGCAATGGAATTTATGGTTGACCAGATGAAAATTGAAACATTTTTCCTGGCTGGAAAATTAAATAAAGAAACCCTCCGACACTTGACGATTTGTCATGTTGACACAATAAAACGTCGCACACACACAAAGAAAGCCAAGTAGATGGCATGGAATTATGACAAACTGTCTTGAAAATGCTGAAAATGCTGTTAACGTTTTGACTAAGAGCCAGGAAAAGGAATATAAAAAAAGTGGCAAAAATAGGAAAAATGAACTGGCGCTCGCTCCGGCTTTGTTGACGTACGAAAGTGGCGGCGTATGAGCAATGTCTGCTGCTGAATATGATGAAACAGCAGAAAAATATGCCAAAGGGGGAGGGTGCATGCGGAATACAATGAACTTGACGGAGACGTTCTGTCCACTGCCGACTGCATTTATGAGCATAAAAAATTGGCATCTTGCCCTGTCTCGCTCTCTGCATGCAAATCGTTTAAGCGACCAAAGACGACAAGTGACAATGGAAAATGGCCCGGCAAGTGCAACGTTTTCTATTTGCCATTCTTTTTTCTGCACGAAATTGCGCAACTCATCAAAAGTCTGCCCGCTGGCTTTGCCTCTGTTCTTTTGCATTTATGCAGCGGAAAATATGATGTTGACAAAGGTGACAATTGTCCTGAACGGGGCCAGAGCTCAAGTTCGCTAGAGAGTTAATTGAGACACTAAAAATGCCACGAAAATTTAACAAGTTTTGGCATAAACTTGCGCCACACACTAATTAGTGTTAGTGTTCGAGCGTACAAGTAGTTGGCTGGGCGATTGTGCGCGTCTGGTTATTAATCAGCTCTCAGCCATAAGCGCACAAAAGTATGCTAAGCAAACTTTTCCACAACTTATTTTCAACAAATTAATTTTCCACCCGGCCAAAAAATAAAGGAGGAAAAAATATATATACAAAAGAACTCACTACCGCCGCCTGCATCACTTTCATGCTCCACTTGCTTGCTCAACTCTAGTTAATGAAATCAGCTGCATTCGCTCAGATTGTTCGCGAAATGTGTGTGTTAAGTTCAAACTTAAGCTAACATGGCAACGGGCGAGGTGCCATGTCGAGAAGCAGCGAGGGTTGCATTTTGCATTGCAGTGTTGGTTATTACTTGATGCTGTTTGTATGGCGCCAGAGCGGGGCCACTGCTTCCCACTGTCAAGCCAGTGACTTTATTACAAAACAAAAATCAGAAATCAATCCGAAATGGGATTGAAATTATCCCGGAGCAGGCTTCAAGTGATCCTGTTCTTTGGGATTAAAAACAAACAGTAGGAATCCAATCAATCTTCTCCAGGCTTGGCTCCAGAATATCCGGGATAACCCTGTTTTCAGTCCCGTTTCGCATTGATTTCATTTTTCAGTGTAGGTTGGAAATTTGAAACGTTTTTTTCTTTGTGCATTATTACTCAAAAGTATGTTTATCTCCTATTTTTGACTACCTGAATGCCTAGTCAATACACCAACCACTGTTCGTTAGTCAAGTCACCAATTGGTGACAACCCACACTAAAGATGATTAGTGAATGTTATGCAGTAAAATGCCACTTAAATTTGATCAGAATGAAGAAATACATTGAATTACTTTAAGCCTATGGAAAATGCTTACCCTTTTTCACTAGTGAAGTAGCTAGGGATCTGCTATAGGACACCTATGTACACAAACATTTAGGTAAAAAATATGCATGAAAGTTAGTTATCTATCCAAGACTCAAACAATTTGCTCAAATATTGTGAAAAATTTGCACATTTAAAGTTTGCGTGCAAATATTACCTAAGTAAACTTTTTTATGTATGGGAAAACCCATGCGCAAATTTGTTTGCGTGTTTGCGCTAACAATCAAAATGTTAGAACAAACAAATAAACTTAACAAATTTGTTAAAAAATTGTTTAATAAGATGACCAATTTGTTTGGCTTGTTATTGAATTTGCTCTAACAATCAAGTTCATAGGAAAAATACAGGCAAGTTAAATATTTTCTTATTTGTTGAGTGATATTAACAAATTTGTTAGCTTGTTATTTGTAATTTGCTCTAACAATTAAATTGTAAAAACAAAAGGCAGAAAAACTATTTTTTATTTGTCAATTTAAAATCTAAAAAAAAAACAAGAAAGAAAGTCGGTCAAGCCCGACTATAACATACTCTGTACCAAGAAATTTTGTCTTTTGATCATAACTCAAAAACCGTTCATCCGATCTTCTTCATTTCTTTGGCGGATCGATAAGTTATTCTAATAACTAAATATGTCCAGAAGGATCAAGCCATCTATCTTCAAAACTGTGTGAGATATGACGTTTTTTCTAAATTGCGGGGGCGGGAGGGGGCGTGGCAAAAATTGAAAATAAACTTGATCTGCCTGCAGACATAAGAAGCATATGTCCCATACACGTCAAACCTATATCTCTTACCATCTCTGAGATCTGTGCGTTCATACGGACAGACAGACAGACGGACAGACGGACAAACGGACAGACGGACATGACTATATCGACTCGGCTGTTGATGCTGATCAAGAATATATATACTTTATGGGGTCGGAGATGCTTCCTTCTGGATGTTACATACTTTTGCACAAACTTATAATACTCTATGTACCTACGGTACAGAGTATAAAAAAAATTGGGTAATGAGATGAACAAACATGTTTGCTTGTTGAGTAATTTGTTTTTACAATCAAGTTGTAAGGTTATTACTAGCAAATTGTTAGAGCAAATCCAAAAAAAATATTGTTCAAGTTGGCAATTTAACAAATTGGTTTAAGAAATTTGTAGTGAAATGAACAAATTTGCTTGCAGCAAAGACGAAAAAAATGTTTTTTTGAATTATTAATATTTTTAGTTTGGACAAAGAAATGTGTAATACATTTTGCTCCTAACATTCTAAACCCAAGCGAAAATAATTAGCGAATGGGAGAAAGATTGATCAAAATTTTATATGAACAAATATTTGCGGTAGGAAAAATTTTTTTTAATCTTTAGTTTTGGACTATTTAGATAAGACATAAAAGGAAGGTGGATGGAAAATCCACGATCGGCGCCTTTATGGGTAAACTGCCAGGTGTCACTTACGAGCTCTGTATAAGAAAGACCAGATCTTAGTAGAAGTAGATTCAATGCGTTTGGTCAACCTTTTTTACTCCAACCCCACAAAGATGGGTGATTCCCTTTCCCATTCATCCCACAGGACTTGCGACTAATAACATAAAATGTAGCCCTCGCAGCACCTTTTTTAAGCACACACACACACACACATGCATTATGCATACCATTTTGTGCAGCCAGTACATTTTTTGGCACACAATTTCCAGCTGCCAGACACAGGGTCGTCCCCAGCAGCGGGCAAAAATCCCACCTTGTAGTAAATTGAGTTCATTTTGGCGGTTGCAAAACTTATCATTAGTATCGCTTTTCACTGTACTCGCCACGCATGCCGAATGAAGCCGCCACGTAACATGGACCATGGAAACCGACACGGACAGGAGCACACGTAAACATGTAATAATTACTTGGCGTTGGGTGAAAGTTTTATACAACTTTTTAGACTCCGACTCCGACTGAGTGACTCTGCGCTGCTGCTGTTAAGCGAGTATTAGTGGAAATTTAATATTGCAATTAATACAGCAACGCCGTGTGCATTGCATATTAATAAGTTAGTTGGTCGCTTCTAGTTTATGGCAGCCCGAGTTAACTCTGTGGCTCATGTGGGGGTCAAAGTGGGTAACTCCCTGGTTGGCTTAGGGTTAAAGTTACGCGCAACGCATCCACCATTCAATGTTCATATTCGGATTTAAGCTTTTAATGATCTGCCCTAAAAAGTATGCAAAACTTTTTTAATGCTCTTAGCCCTGGCCGTTTAACTGCAAAACTTAATTCGTTTTGCCGCCTGCCCTCCCCCCCTCAAACATTCAAAAGAAAATCTTGTCGTATTTTTTATGACGATTTTGTGCAAACAACAAAGAAAACTTGCGCGCGAAAAAGGAAAATCATCATCATTCTCCAGTGCAGCCAACTACAAAAGCGCAACAAAAGCAATTTAAATTTAGCCCCCGGCAGCTGCGCATTGTCCAGGCCAGCACAAGATGGGAAAACGAAGGAAAAATACCAATGGGAATGCTTTTAGTCATAACTTTTTAATTTGTTTGTCAGCGACAGAGAGTGGAGCAGGCAGAGGACAAGCACGAAATTGTGTGTCTGATTAGCGCAATTGTATGAAATGTGTGAGGATGCCAACTGGCCCCCAAAATCGATAGGCCTATTTTGTGCTCAGAAGGCAACACAATGCCCCAGCTTTGATCAATGCAGAAATCTTTGGTGTACATGTCTCTAGGGTTGATTTATCTATTTACCGACCGGCTGACTGAGTGACGTACTGACTAGTAGTAGAATGGGTGGTGGGGGGAAGGGTGGGGTGGAAGCGAGCGGCAGCAGTTGCCGCCCCTCAAAAAGCTGTCAATATTTAAAACGTTGTCCTTGTTTGTCCTGCCAGATAGCACGCAGCTGCTCGTTGCGTGCTTAACAAGAGTTTATTGAATTTTATTTTCTCATCTCAATTTGATGCTGGGGACGTCAGTTGTTGTTATACCCTGAGCGCAGAGAGGGGTATAGGCATTTAGTGAATTAGAATTCACGTCTGATCAGTAATTAGACACAATTTTTTGTAGTTTCGCCAAAGATTTGTGGAAATTTGCGAAACATTCAAAGCTTGCAAATAATTACCATGAGAACTCCATAAAGTATGCAACGCAAAATGCAAAATTCTTTGTGGGATTGTTTTCAAATTCCCAACTGTTTCTAACACTTTGCTTATGAAACGAAGGAAGATTTTGGAACTTGGTTTTTGGTAATTAGAATGACCTTAATTAGATACAAAACATTCTAAAATCAAAAGTCGAAGGTAAATATTGTAGAAATGTGAACATACTTTCTTGAATTGAAATCTTTTCGCGCTTAGAGTAAGCCGAAAGATGTAAGAAATGTGCGTACTTAGTTCAAGTAAGAATGATCTTAGATTAAGCACAAAATAGAATTACGATAATCGGTTTTTATATTTCCCTACTGGTTCGTACGCGTTTCATATGTGATGTACATTTCCGAACTGCAGTAATACCATCCTGTATTTTGGTTAAGTCATGTCCTTTGAATCTGCATCCGTATTTGAATTAATACAAAGTGCTTGATTCAAGCAATGATTGGAAATAGAAATACTTTAAAAATTTGTAGGCTACGATAAAATTTTAATTATGGGGGCAAATTGGGTTTGATTGAAAACTATTACCACCAAAAAGCATTATAAACAAGACTTCAAAAAAGTGAGAAATGCACTTGGCAATTCAGGATTTAAAAACATGCTTGAATTAAGAATTTTAAGCTAGAAATTTTTTATTCTCATATGTGATATCAGACAAGTATAATATAGTCAATCTGAGAAGCATAAAAATATATGAAAATTAGTCAATAAAAAGGTATTACATATGCGAACTCAGACAAGTGAAAATGCAGCTTTACTAAGTAGAACGCCCCACTACACTCTTTGTAATTGATTCAAGTTAAAATATCTTGGCTATAAGCTTATAAATTTTCAAAAGGATATTCAACTCCTTTAAAAAGTATCAGACTTGCTTTCATTTGCCCTGCCATACAAGTTAATCTACAAACACCTGAAAAAGTCTTTTTCGAGACCTTTTGATGATTCAAATATGATTATAAGACTCGAAAATGACTTAAGCATATCTTCAAAATGTGATTTATTGAAATACAACTCGAAAAAGACTTGCAAATGAATGATCAGGAAAACAGGCTTAAAACGACAATTAAATTCACGGACTTTATCCGTACCAATCCGTATTCCTGAGCGATATTTATCTCTCTCCCCCACAAACGCAGAATTTTTAAGAAAACCGAAGTAGAAAAATGTATTTAAATTAACATATTATTAAAAAAAATTGTAGTTGTGACCACTTCTTTAAAAGCCACACGTTGAGTCTTCGACGCTAAAGGTCTACTGCTGTTCTTACACAAAAACGGCAAATCTAATCCAAAAAGGGCATCACAAAAGTCCCCATCGAACTTTACTTCTTCAACACGTTTAATATGAGTTTAAATATGTTGAATAAAATCCCAGAACTTTCTTTGTTTCTTGGGATTAAATTGCAAGTGAAACCGGCGCAAGGGTACAAAAACTTCGGCGGGTCCAAGTTACCTTTACCTTATTTATTTCCTCTTTTCTTTTCTCTCTTTATTTGACAACTCCTGTGCAACATGTTGTTCAACCTAATTCTGGGCATATTTGTTTTTTTTTGTTCTGTTCTTTGCATTTAAATTTCGAATTATTTTATGGCAAAATAATTGAAAATTTAGTTTGGGGAACTGGACTCACTTTTCAGTGTTTCTGCTTGTAAATCGCTTATTATGAAATTGTGTTATAAAATTGTAAGCAAACTTTTTTTGTACCCGTGTCTGTTTTATGGCGCCGTCGTCAAGTTTTTCGATTACAGATTAATGTAATTTTTTGTATTTTTTTATATTTATTTTCAGTTTTTCTTTTTTATTTTTGTGTGTACTTTGACTGACCTCGCCGCCGCCTGAGTGTTTGCTTGGCCTGTTTGTTTGACTCGAGATTGAAAGTTTGATGAATTTTTAAATTTAAAAAGTTTATTTGAAGCGTCTCGGGCTCTAGCTTATTAAAAGTGCAGGAGATCTGATGCTGCTGCTCCCACGACACTTCAAAGCGAAGCCCTGACACTTGGCTGGGAATTTACATCTATAATATGTTTATTTGAATTGCTTTTCCCCTATTTTGTTGGCAGCCGCCCGCCGCAAATCTGCTGCGTTAAATTAAAAGATACAGCCGTAATACACGGAAATCTTGTTATTTACTTGGGCAAAGGCGCTTTTATGTTTCATTGTCAATATGCTTGCTTATGCATCTGTGGTTTGGCAGCCGCTTTATTAGCACCTTGGGGTTGTTTGCCAGTTCTTTACGGTATATTTGCTTAGGCATTTTGACATGAATAAATGTGTTGGCTAATTTCGTAGTTTCTTTGGCGAACTTACGAATTAGTAATGAGAGCTGCAGACTATTGGAGTCTGGCTTATAGAATCAAAAGTTTCATACAGCCTTGGCCGCAAACCACAAGCTTTGCATAAAAACCTCCGATTGCAAATCATTTACGGCTTGCTGCTGTGTACGTGTTGCCTTTTTAGTTGTTGGTTCAATTTGCATTTACATGACAACATATTTCCATGTCCTCTGTGCGATTCGTGTGAGGGCAGGAGTGGAGCGCGCATTTGATAAACCAAATCAATTACAGATAATTTAACGTCAATGGGCCAACATTTGTTTGTTATTTGCCTTCTGGTGTGGTCGTCGGTTTATAATGGAGTCATTTAAGTGCAGAGTTTAAACTTTAACGACACCTTCTGCCGCCCAGCGGAACGAGCTGGTGACGATAAATCGATAATGAATGCACACACGTATAAAAAATGTGACGGCGTTGACCGCTCTGGTGTTAGAATAACAAACAGAACGTTTACACACACACACACACACACACACGCACAAAGGACACGGGACACCGCAGGATACTGGGCACACATCAGGCCACGTTTTGGCTTTGTTTGACTCGCGGCCACAACTGGGGAAATACAACTAAAACCCGTTGCGAGGGTTTTTGTGTTCCTTCTGACGTGTCCCAAGTCCTAAAGCACACGTGCAAAGTTCCGTGAGGTGGGCCAGCGGCCTGTGTGCAGTTCGCAACAAATTGCAGTGACATTTTCAACGCCAACTAATCAATATGGGCGTCATGCGGCCGGGCCAGGTCCAGTCGAAAGGATGGTGGAGGGGCTGGGATGTCAGGCAGCGTAAGTGCACACCAAACAATTGCGGTTAATGTTGGTTCGCATGAGCGATAGTTATGACTGATAAAATATAATAAACTCCAAGCTACGAGAAGAAGTTTATGGACTTGGCAACAAAAACCATTAAGGCCAACTGGGTTTTGTGCAACATTGTGTTAATGGCTAATGATTCGCATAAATTAAAAAGGGTTCGCTAATTTGGATGTTATGGTCATATTTCATCTTGCTTGTAACTCGATTAACCTACGTTTTTCTATTTACCCACGTACACCATGAAATCAAAATGACATTTTGCTGGGCAGAATCTTCTGAAAGTTTCTTCAGTAAACTGCAAGTGTATATGCGTGACTGTGTACTTTTATATATTCGAGAACCATAACTCAGAATACACTAGAGAAACAAGAGAAAGTGTTCTGTTCAAGCTGTTCCTGTCATTTAGGTGAGCAGACAGCATTGAAAAATTAGGCTAAGCATGTTATATGAGTTTCAGTTTTTTAGTAGGCAGTTTGCACGATTTTTAGGTAACTTTGAATGAAAAAAGTGTGACCGTATGCAGTGGCATCGAAGTCCCTTTGGGACTTTGTACTAGGAGATTATAACCAACTTTAAAATGTAGCTTTTATATCGAGAAATCTGAACTAATATAGCGAAGGCTTCACTCGGAAAGACAGTGCGACACAGCAAGAAATACTGCCGCATATTAAGCATGAAAAAGAAATGGTGGTGTAGATGGTAAGGCTGTTAGAACAGCGAGGTCGTGGGTTCAAAAGTAAGATAAAATATTTTTTTAAATATTTGGTTTTTTTTTTAAACTATGCACAGTGGTCGGAAATGACTTTTTTCCGGCCTAAGCTCCAAAAGTAAAGATAAGGGAGTGGAAATTTTCAGGCACGACTAGCCTAGCACAACCAGCTCAGGGATCAACAAAGTCCAGGAAACGGTGAAAAAAACAATGTTCTTCTATTTATGTTTAGGTTGTGAATAAAATTGGAGAAAATACAACAAAATAATTTTGGACTTTATGCCAAAAACAAAGGCAATTCCGCCCAATGTGCAATGTATTCCAGATGTAATGGTAATAAATCAAGGAAATATTTATGAACCACTGTTGTTTTGTTGTGAACGTTGGGCCTTGGGTTACAGAACAGTGCTATTTGCCTAACCAGAGCCATTGAAGAGTCCCCAGGTTGGCATTCATTATACAGTCTTTGATTTGTGCAGAGCTAAGTCAAAATGTACTATAGTTATTTGCATTTTTGACAGCTTTCGTTAGAAAAGTTACTCGATATACATGCGCTACCTTGTAGATGTTGTTACTTGATTAGGCCTGCTCGAGTTTTACTTTAAGCTACAATTATCACAATGGAAATTATAGCAGCTTTTTAGCTAAGCTGAATTTTTGTCTGATTTATCAAGAACATAAATAATGGTGTTTTTTTTTTACGTGTCGGGATGGCTGAGCACGAACACGCACGAAACGTATTTCATCAATTTCTCCAATTTATTCCTTCCCTTTATTTTGGGTGTTGTCCTTTAGCATATTCCCTGAAAAAATCAAATTAATATTTGACTGGACCATAAACTGTTGCTTTTCTTTAAAAAATTGCTGCAAATCGTTTTCTAGATTTTGGCCTGGCACAAGGAAATGTTACTCAATCATCATGTCTCATATATATCCTCAAAATCCAATTGTCCCACCCCCTCGCTGTGTCAGTTCGTTCAGTTCTTCGATTCTCATTAGTATTCCAGTCAGTATGTTCGAGTGGTTGGCCATTATTTTATTACGCACAATTGACTGGCATGAAGTGGCCCACAAATACGTGTAGCCATAATAAAAAGTAAGAAAAAGGATCGCAGGACCTCGGCCAAAGTGTTCATATGTACATACATTTTAATTGCCAAATATATATAGAAATCTGCTTATGTACTACCTTAGAGGACTTAGATCTTAGGATGGACAAATTACAGAACAACAACAACTACAAACACAACAGCCAGAAGAGAGATTTGTTTCTAAATACACAACAAATGAAGAAGAAAGCCAGATGAAAAGAAGAATATCTAGGGCTACGATTATGATCTAGTAGAGAGTAAAGAGAGTGAGAGAGAGAGAGTGAGAGAGGGAGGGGGAGGAGGAAAGCCAAAGTAATCTACGCGGACAGGAAAATGTCTGAGCGAAAATTTATGAAATTGTTTCTTTTTTAGCGTTTTAGTGAACACACACAAACCTTTTTAGGAGAAGATAAGTGTAGTGAAGTTGGCGATGGCATAGAACAATCAGAAGATGCAGAACTGCAGCCGCTGCTGGCACTGCTAAACCCAACGGCGCTGATCCCGGCCGCCAGCGACGGCGGCAGCGGCGGCCCCAGCAACGAGGAGCACGCGAGTCCGCCGCCAAAGCCGCTGCCGAAGCTCAGGCCAGCGCCGCCGCCGTGGGCAGTCGCAGCTGTCGGCTGCGGCTGAGTGGTAGTAGTGGTAGTAGTTCTAGTTACGGCAGATAGATTAACTGTATTATTTACATTGTTGGTCGGTGTGGTTGCTGCCGAGGTGGGCGTGGCAGCTGTGGCAAACATGGCGGAGGCGGCCACCGCGGCGGCCCCACTGCAGGCCGGTATGATGGTCAGCGGTGTGCTGGGCGCCGCAAAGTACTGGCCGGGCGGTGCAGCCCCAGCCGGGGCATATTTGGTGGGCGTGGCCGGGGCAGCGGCAGCCACATTGACATTGTTCACCTGCAGCTGCATATAGGTCTGCAGCATGGCCTGAGCCTGGGCCTGGGCCTGATAGTGGTACTGCTGCTGCTGCTGCTGGAACTGTTGTTGCTGTTGGGCGGCCAAGGCCGCGGCAGCCGCCTGCTGATGATAGACTGCGGCCTGCTGCTGCTGCTGTTGTTGCTGCTGCTGCTGCTGCTGCTGCTGGACGGCGACGGCATTGTTCTGCTGCTGCTGCTGTTGCAGCATGGCGGGATACGCCTGGTAAGCCGTTGCCACAGTCGCGCCTACGGCCGGATGCTGCAGATGGTGCGGATGCGTGGACGGTGGTGCGTGCAACAATTGCATTTGCTGTGCGTGGTGTGAATTTTTGGCGCTTTCAGATTATTTTTGTATTTTCTGTTATGAAGTTTTTTGAGTTTGATTTTGAATTGGGCCAAATTGTGGAAATAAAAAATATGTTTACAACAGGAAATTAGAATTTTGGTAAAACTCAAAAGAACTTAAAAATGGTTTCTCTCAGTCATTTCAACTCCTTTCTTTTGGGGGGACGGGAACGTAGCGCAACCTTTGACCTTTTTTTCAAGGATTCAGCAACCCAAAAAATTATAAAGTGTTCGTCTACGAGTTAAGATAGACAGAGTAAGCACTACAAGTGGATAGATAAAACTACAAGTGAGACAGAAAGAGAGGGAGAGAGAGCACAGATAGAGCATAGAAATATAAGACAGTCGGTAGGAAACGAGTGAATTATTACGTGGAACTCGAGCTGCTGCAATTGTGCCACAACTGGGCCTAGATCTGACCCCTGAAAGTCGAAAACGGAACCAAGAAAGTTGAGGTCAGATCTTGGAACTAAATGTCAATGGCAATAATAGATTAACCAAACAATTAAGGCATAAATTTAAAGTAGTGAAAGTGAAATATATACACAGAAATACAAGAAGTGGTGAAAAGTCACAGGGGACAAAATATGTGGAGTTAAATCAAATCTAGCTTAAAGTCAAAATAAACATTAAATAATGCAAACTTAAAGGTATATAATAAAAAGAAACCATTGACAATTGGTTACGACTTAAGTGAGCGAAAAAGCGTTTTGATTTAAATATTTGACGATTAATGAGTTAATTTTCCAATTTTCCGTGATCCGTTTCTATGAAATCTTCGCAGCCACTTTTAAGGCTATCAGTTAATTTTCCAATTTTCCGTGATCCGTTTCTATGAAATCTTCGCAGTCACTTTTAAGGCTATCTTTAACAAATTTTTCCGAACCGAAAGGATCGGATAACTATATTCTTTAGCTGCCCTTGAAACGATCGAACCTAATAGTAGTCTCCGTAAAATTGATTTGATTATTTTCAATGAAAGCATCTTTCAACTTCGTAGTTATTAGTTTTCTATGATTTTCCAAATCGGAAAACTATATAGTTGGGGTCGATGGTTTCGGTTCGGTTCGGTTGGGTTCAGTGGTTCACAAAGGCACATTACGAAATATTATTATTTCTGTCGTAAGTAATGCGACTTTTCACACACTTTGGAAATTTTATTCCTATAAACCATTTGAACTTAGCATCTTTAAAATCCTAAGAAAAATGTAAAAAGTTTATGATGTCAGATTTGCCAGATTCGTCCCTAAGCTCAAAAGGGAATCCCTTTCTAAATCATCATATTACATGCGAAAAAACTCTCCTGGCTAAAATTGAATTTAGGTGAACGAAGAAGACGACAAATCAATTATCAACTTTCAAGATAAGAATGCAGATTTATGACAGGCATTTTAAGAGATCGGCGAGCAATTGGAAAAGAGTTACAGAAGTGTACAGTGTGTGCCAAGTCATCCTTAAAGGTTATATCGATTCGGCATCGCTAAAACTTTAGAGGATCGATCGAAATATAAGGTTGTAAATTTTCTGGCTTAATACAGTGATGTTCCCCGCAGCCTGACAGAAAAAAAAACGGTATTATCAGCAAAAATTTTAGCATAAATCCAACTCATTCAGTGCTTTTGTTAACACTCTCGGAGCTACTAGAACCAGAACCTCGAGATTTACTCTTGTCTCCACCACTCAACTTCTTAGCAGCAGCACCAGCAACTCCAGCAACACCCCCAGCAGCAGCTTTGGCAGCAGATAAAGCTTTGCCCACCATTTGTCCAGGTGTCTGACCTGAGCCAAGTGCTGCTCTATGGTTACCAGCAAGTTCAGCAGCCATGCCAGGAAGAATGTTTAAAAAGTGGTAAAAGAGGAATAATACTAAACACAATTTTAATAATTCTCCGATGAGAGAGCTGCCAAACTCCATGTATGTAAAGTCGAATAGACCAAGTATGCTGCTCTTTTTAAAGCTATAATTTTGCATCATACATGCAAGAGTAGTTTCATTTTTATCACATTCCCCATCTTTCAATTTAAACCACTGTTTTTTCTTACTATATGAGATTTCTGCTTGTTTCTTTTCATATGACTTGTCCGGTTGTTCATTTTTATATGACTCGTCCAGTTCAAAATTTAAATTTTTAAAATAGATTTTATCACATGCTATGAACATGAAGGACAAAAACGCAAAAAGGATAACCGGGTATAAGCTATAGGTAATCAACTCTTTCACCCAGCCTTCAAAATATCCTTTGGTGTGTTGGAATAAAACCATAGGAATGAACAAAGGTGATAAAATGATGATTACACTTAAAGCAACTAGAGATAAAATAAATACATAGCACAGCCACAAAATAACCATCATCATCAGAACGGCCATAAATATACAGACAAGAGCTACTAAAATTTGTCCACCAGCAAAAATAATACCGATTACCGAACCTGCAACTAATAAGACAGGAGCAGCACCAAGCAAGACTGCTAACGTTGCAACACCTCCAGTACCAATTTTGCCACCAATTCCATCTAAAGGGGCACCTAAATAAAATAAAATTCTACAATCAAGCCTATCCCAAGGTGCAAGATAACTGTAAGATACCCTCTTTCCTGCACAAGTATATTCATAATCTGTACCTGCTTTATAATTACATATGCCTTTACTTTCAGATGATGCTTTTAGCACTATCTCTGACAAACCATTTGAGAGACGAGTTAATTCTCCATAATAATGAGACATGGTACTGCCTTTGTGAAGTAAATCACTAAAGCGAATTTTATGATCAACATATACATTTCTTGAGGCCTCTGAACTCCACCAGACATGGCTTTTATAGAGAACAGTATTAAAGCTAAAACTAAAACAGCAGTTACAGTGTTTTTCAGCCTTTTCTGTGCTACAGATATAAAACTCTCACCATTTGGTGCACCTTTACCTGCAACTAAATTATCTAACGATTCCTTAATGCATTGCACTATCATAGAAGTTACGGGAATAGGAGCTAATGATTTACTCCCTGCCTGGTTATAACAAGCTTCAGAAACATACGAGCTAAAACAGCCAGCATTATCATAACCTACAAAAATTTTCCCCCCTTGTCCGTTGAGTCTTTTTTCTTTAGATCTGATAATAGTTTTATAGTCATCATTATTACCAATAGGAACTTTTTCCTCTCCTGTACCATCTTTATTTTTGAATATCATCACAGATTTTTCACACATAGGAGCAAGTGGGTCAGGTGGCAATTCCGTGCACCCCATATCAACCCCTTGCGGCCAAGGAGTCATTTCGATACCAAGCATGCTAACACTGGCTAACTCCACACATAATCTGCCCGTTTTTCTCACTGCTTTGAATGTAGCTCCATGTATGGGTTCGCTCTGTCCTGCTTTGAGAACTCTACATTCCAGACCACCATCAACCTTCGAGGACCATGACCCATCTACGTATCCAGTGTCTTTCTCCCTGACATCAAAGTCTATGTATCCAGGTTTTTTTCTGGAATTAAAGTCTACCTTATTAAAAAGATTACCAAAAGTTAAAGGGTTTCGATGACATACTTCTATATATTCACTGTATTGCACACCATTTTTTGGCCAGTAATAACTCTCTGTACTCTCCTGAACGTTAGAATTTAAGGCTTCTTTTTCTGCTCTTTTCCCGTCATAATCTTTTTTGTTCACGTCTTCCCGAGCTTTATTTTGCAAACAAGAAAAATATTCCTCTTCTGTTTGGTAATTTTCATTGGTGCAGCCACTATAACCTGTGTCTTCTAATTTAAAATTTTTGTATTTTCCATCATGATCACGTGCAACTGGGTGTTTAACAAAACTATGTTCACAAACAACAAGCCCTCCTATCGCTTTCCAGACTCCAACAATTGCAGCTATCATTCCAACAATAACAAGAGCGGTAAACAAACCAGCAGAAGAAACGATCAAAACAATGCCAGTAAATATTGCGCCAACAGCAATCGCTATTCCAGCAAGTGCTGCAGCTGTTTTAAACGCTCCACAATCAGGATTAGAGGCACGACTAAAACTGCCAGTGGAATTAAATCTGCTAACAAATTCTGTCTTGTCAGTACCACTTACTCCATCTGCAAGCACTGGATATGAGAGTAAAAAGTCTATATTTAGTAAAAATATCGCAATTAATAGCAATGACAGCTTAGTCTTAAACATTTTTTACCTTCTGATAAAATATAGGCAACCATACTTTTGGGTTGTCCCCAACTTCATTTAATATATCGTGTAACAATAGAACACTTTCTGCACGTCCGGATAATACGTTGATTATATCATCCAGGCCTTTTAA
>JAWNNO010005125.1:0-80413 GCA_035044985.1 Lordiphosa fenestrarum | reverse complement strand
TTTGACTATTTTGCTATTTTGACGCACATCCGGTGGATGAGCAGTGTTTCAGTTTGTTCCTCCGGTTACGCCACCTACATCATGAGACACTCAAATTCGGTTAAACTGCCTGTCAAGTTGACCAACCGGCCTTTGAGAAATTGGGCCTTATAAAGTTCCAATTTAATTTTTATTAATTATATTCAAACACTTGGCAGTGTGACTATTCCCACTTTTGGTATTTTTGTTGTGGCATTTCCTTTGTTAAAGTGTATACCAACCCTCTAGTTCTGTCGGGGTTAGGCCCAATTTCTCAAAGTCCGGTTGGTCAACTTGACAGGCAGTTTAACCGAATTTGAGTGTCTCATAATGTATGTGGCGTAACCGGAGGAACAAACTTAAACGCTGCTCATCCACCGGTCAACTTTAACCGCGAGCTCAGCCCCGATGAAACTATCAATATTTTTATCGATATACAAACAGCTGGCCGCACACTTGCTTTGTTTATTGTATTATTTGCTGCCACACAAAATGTTTATAAATAAACGAATTTCAACTCCACGCAATGGAAATGCAATTCGAAGAGTCAGAACATCGAATTTCAGTCAACTTTTCCGCAAAACAATGACCAACAACAACCAATCGCATTAAAAAACAAACAAACCAAACCGAGTCAGCTGCGTACTCGTTCGTTTAGTCAAACAGTATGGTCACACTGAAACAGCGAAAGGCATTTATCGATATCAGGCGAAACTGCTGCTGAGAAAAGCAAATGACTTAACCGCTCGTCATCTTGACGAACAAATCTGACCGGTGGTTGGCTAACCGGAACCTTTGAGAAATCGGGCCTTAATGGCGACAAATACATCTACGCTGCGGCGTTAAATAGGCCACACTCCCTTCGTCGACGGCAAAGTAATGCAGGCAGCGGCGACTGAGAGCAGCAGCGGTACCCAGTGGCGCAAATGCTCATTATTACGTCCATTATTAATGCATTACCTCTCGCCTGTATGCATTCAAAAACCCAATACCAAATTTTCCGCACGGTACATGAGTTTATTGAATTTTGTAATGCAGAAAGTAATGATGTGCCGAAGTTTCTCCGAAATTCTCCAGCCAATAAAAATGCGCTGAAAAAAAAACTCTTAGGTAATGCATTACATTGTGGCTCGTACGTAATGCATTATTTCGACCGACCACATTCAGCCCAGCGCCACTGGGTCCCGATACAACCTGCCTTACTTTCTTAAGAAATGGCCAAATTTTCCGCACGGTACATGAGATTATTGAATATTGTAATGCAGAAAGTAATGACGTGCCGAAGTTTCTTTCGGGTCCCCATTACACAAGCGTATTCTTTTACCATATTGTAATGCAGAAGTTCTCGAGCCATTACAAATGCGCTGAAATAAAATCTCATAGGTAGTGCATTACATTGTGGCTCGTACGTAATGCATTATTTCGACATTCAGCCCAGCGCCACTGGGTGGGAACGGCTTGCGCTCTCAGTGTTGAAAGTGAGAGAGAGAGAGTGTGTACAAACGAAAAGATAAGGAAAGCAAAGAGGGGTAGCTTAGAAGCCGCTGTTGAAATACTCTTGCAAACGTTATTAAATAATTGTTTTTAAGTGTTAAATATACAATTTTACAGTTTTTGTATAACACATATTATTTTACAAGGCGGGGTCTGCAAACTAAAATTAATAATTGTTTTATACCATAGCTGAACAATTTTAACAGTGAAAAATTAACAATATTACAAATTCGAAATGTTAAACAAAAATAAATTAATGTGAAAGTCAAAGTGAAAAATAACAATGATGAGCAAACGGAATTTGCGGCGGCGGTAGAGAGGGAGTTCTTAGAAAATCACGTAAATGATGAGGATATGGAGGTGGATGTTAGTCGCGTTAAGCGAGAATGCTTCGAATCCGATCGTAAGTATGATGGCAATTTACGAAAATCGTTTTGTCTCTAAAAAAATTAAAATATGTGTTTGCATTTCAGAGCGAGATCCACAATGCAGCGGCTGTTCTGCTGTTTCTGAATCGATGGATAGACTCAGAGGTAATATTAACTAGTTTAAGTAGCTCATCGAAGAGTTTAAACAAGTACTTTTATATTTCAGAATCGCTTTCTTCGGAAAACCAAGAACTGCAAAGTATGAAAAAAAAGAACACACAATTCTCCAAAATAATTTGTAAATTTTTTTTTTTTGGTTTTCAGAAACTCTAGCTACAATACAAGGTATGTAGGGTAGCGTTTTATATATACTCCGAGAAACACTTGATATTTTTCATATCTATTTTAATCCGAAATGACCAAGTATTAAGTTGATATTTTGAAAAATCTCAAATCAGAAAGATATTATCATGTTGCGAAATGATATGGAAAAATGTATATTCCCTATAAGCTCATTTTAACCAGGTAAAATAGATATAATTCTTTTTGATATTTCATCAGTTATGTTCTCTCTGTAATATTATGAAATTAAATATTTTCAGATCAGCTTAAAATTACTTTGGAGTCTCTGGCAGACCAAAAAGTTAGTCTAAACCTGTTAATGCAAGAGAGGACACAGGACCGCAGCATGCGGATAGAGTTTCCTCTGAACACGCTTGAGGACTTGGAGCGCATTGAGTCATCGATAAATCCAGATTTATTTGACGCATATGTAAGCATTTCCTGTTTAATACTCTTACATATTGAAATAAGTAACGTGTGTGTAATTTAAAAAATGATTGATTTCTAATTTTTCGCACTCTTAGGTCAGTACCATAAAACAAATAATCACACCATTTGGGATAAAAAAAAGGAATTGGGCACATTTTTTCAGATAACATCTTAATCAATGTTAATATAAGCGGTGTCAAAGGGAAAAAGGGACTGAAGGACGCAAAAAACTTTTATGGAGCTCTTTTAGGTATAGTATCTATTTCGTTCTTATACAGTTTGTGCATATTTGTGCGATTTAAAATATCATGGTTCTGAGCAGTTAGATTTTCTATATTTTATACAAGTTCAATTAAAGCCGTCTATTTTTACATATACAACATCCAGAATTAAAACATTTCGTTTCAATAATAGTTTATTCATAAGTTATTTATTTACTTTCAGCATCTATACCACCATTGCAGAATGATACCCCAGAAGAGCAACTAAGAGCTGCAATTACCGCTCGAAAAAAGGCGTTTTTCAAAAAATGTTCATTGGAGAGACAAAAGACCAAGGAATGAGTCTTGTTCTCTTTTCTACTGTTGGCTTTTTTAAATAGTTTTTTCCTTTATTTTATTTTGGGATAATTATATACTATTATTACTTTTCCTCTCTCCTCTTTTTTATTTATTTTTCTTTGCGTTCTTTACTAGTTTTAGTACTAATTTTTCCGTACTGTCTTAATTTTATTATATTTTCCTATACATTTTTGGTTATATATTTTCATATTTTTCTTAACTTAATAATAAATAAAAAAAAATTAAATGAAGTACATTTTAAATAAATACATTCAAGCTTTAAATAAAAACTACAGCGAAATATAGATCGTGCTAGGCGATTTTAAAGCGCAAATCGGGAGAGACGCCATTTAGTCAGACAGTCGGCCGACTTAGCTTGCACAAACAAATGGAGAGAGGCTAAGGAATTTTGCTGCGGGCAGAAATATGGTCGATAATAATACAAGACTTGAACATAGCTACATCCATAATGCGACCTAAAGGTCTCCCGATCAAGAAACGAAAAACCAGATTAATCCCTTGTGATAGACGGGAGACATCATCTGGTGTTTTGGACTCGAACTATTACCTGTACCACGAAAAAGAATATGCAGGAAGGGTGCATGCATGAAATTGAAAGGCTGTTCGGCATAAGTGAGCCTCGAAAATTTTAAGGACGCAGCCGAAAGATTACTTAGGGATCCGCAAGTGGAGCAACATTTTCTCCAACCTGCTGGGAAAGCCGCCTCTGGCGATGAAAGACCCACCGGACCATAATGAAGTCTGGTAAGCCATAAAAAGGCTACAAAATAACAAGTTAGCTGGCTGCAAGGAATTGGTAAGGTGCATTGACCAACTCCTATGCAGAATATGGTCCGAAGAGAGCATGCCCGAAGATTGGAAACTAATACCCCGCTTATAAGTACTCAATTTTGCACCTCGAGTTTGGCTATACTTATGAGTAATAATAAGTATGGAGTCTATTTTTTATATTTGCTCGATAATTATTAATAGACTTAAATATAGCCATACCTTGAGGGACCAAATTCAAGAATTTGTATTTGTGTATAAACGGTTTTATACCTCAATTTAAAGCTGATTTAAAAGCAATTTACACCAGCAGTGCGTTATGCGTTAATAGCTAACAATCAGCCTTTTTCCCCATACAAAAATAATAAGTGTACTTAGCTTTATATTTAAAAATAGTCTCCTACACCCAGAGAAATGAAGCACGAGTCGGCAAGCATGGAATCTGCTTCAATTTAGATTTTGTTTCTTGATTTTTGAAGACGAAGTCTGCTTAAATACGTACAGACGAACGATTTCGACTTCGAGCTTGTGTGTGAGATGTGTGCGTGAAGCAAAAAATGAGAGCAGTTTACGCTTTCGCTCTCAGCAGTGGCTGGTGTGAAGCTGAATTATATTCGTATCTGACATCATTATTTGATGATAATGGCAGGTAAACCACGGAAGCCATATTACAGGGTGGCCCATCGAGTGTTTGGAATTTGCTCTATTCATAATATGACTTTAAAAACGTCAAAAGTTTTTCGGAATACAACTAACATTTAGTAAAAACTTTGACATTTACGAAGCGGGTCGCTATTCGCTTGACCAAAGTTGGGAAATATTAAAAACATATTTTCAAAGTGATGAGTCCTCGTCTCAAACTGGGCAAAATTTGAAAAAAAACATTTGTCAAAAAAAATGTGCCTAAAACTCAGTTCCTGAAACTGGAATGTTGATGGATAAACCAACCCGTGTTCGTACTCGTCCGGTGCGCTCGACCGGAAACATTGCTGCGGTTGCTGAAAATGAGCGTGAGTACGGCTGAGTTCTGCGGGCTCTCTGTCCTCAGAATCGGTTGGGCGTATAAGTAAGTCGAAATTTGGGGCAAATTGAATGCTCTACAATTTTTATAATTTTTTTGATTTTGGTGACCTTTGACTTTGAATAACTGACGACAACCCGAAGGGGATTTTAGGGGATATTTAAGATAACTTTTAGAACATCAAAACAAGAAAGAAAATCAGTCAAGCCCGACTATGAAATACTCTGTACTAACGAAATTAAACATAAATTGTTGATGCTGCAGCAGCAGCTGAAAGCAACTCTGCTACTGTGCTGCAGCAGCGAACAGTCTTTTGGTCATAGCTCGACAACCTGTCATCCGATCTTCACCGTTCTTTTGGCGTTCTAAATTGCCGTGGCAGGAGGGGGCGTGGCCAAAATTTAAAATAAACTTGATCTGCCTGCAAGTATAAGAAGTTTTTCTCCGATACACGTCCAACCTCTATCTCTTACCACATCTGAGATCTGTGACAGACAGATGGACATGGCTATATCGACTCGGATGTTGATGCTAATCAAGAATATATGTACTTTATGTGGTCGAAGATGCTTCCTTCTGGATGTTACATACTTTTGCACAAACTTAATATTCTCTGTTTACTTTTTGGCACAGAGTACAATGAAGGTGTATACGAGTTTTAAGCTTGTTATCTCTCATTCCGAGGTTGACCCCCTTTTTTTGATTATTTGACTGGCGTATAAATTTATTATAAATTGCGCACCAATAAATAGTCGATCTACACTTTCTTGTTTACGAGGAGCTGCAATACTACTTTCGATAGCACATATAGTTTTGGGTATATATATGCCTTTTTTTACCAAATTGGTTATAAAACTCAATCTTTTAGCGAGCAATAACAATAATGCATGTGGCTATCGACTTAACTGCTGCGATGAATGATTTCGTTTGAAAAGCTACGCAGCTGTGTATTGAGAATTATTTTCTTCATATGTATGTCTTCTTCGCCGTATGCTAGCACTGGGCACTTCTGGCTTAAGACGAACTTTCGAAGTATGTAATTGTTGCATATCAATACATTTGAAAGCCGATGTGTAACCGGTTATCTTGTTTCGGTTAAGGTTAACCATAATAAAATCCATTTCGGCTTCGGTTACGGTCAACTAAATAAATTTGTTATGGTCATGGACTCGATTTGATTCTGTTAAAAAACCGTTGCTGTTTCGGTTGGATACACTGGTGCTAAGTGAATAAAGCTTATATATAAAAGACTAATGTAAATAATTAATTATTAATCCACTCAATAAAAGCTACCCTATTCCACCTATTTTTGGAAGTCTGTTTTAAGCATCGATTTGACGAAACTCTTCTGCTACAGGTACCAGAACACTAACATCAATAGGAAAAAGAACCAAAAATTGATTATTCTGTTATGTTATATTATGTTAAAACAACCAACAAAAATTTAAAGCATTCAATCTCAATTAGATCGGAAAAATTTTGGACAACTATGTTTGCGTACATGTGGGTGGAAGTTACAACTGCTAGTACTTATAAGTTTAATATCTATATATATCAGGGCTGCAAACCCAAAAAATTTCGTGGATCTCCGGCTCACGGGTTCGAACCAAAATTTAACAATGGTTCAGGTTCAGAATTTGGAGGTTCAAGGTTTTTGGGCAAAGGTTTAGGTTCGAACCTTGGTTCAGCCCATGCTTAATACATGTTTAAATAGTAATCGACCTAAAAACGAAATAAACTGTAGGAAAATTGAGTCGATTTACGTACCAAAAGTGTAATGTTAAGCACTTATTTTGTGAATAATACAATAAGCTTTGGAGAAATGGATCTTAAGAAACAGAGGCTAGGGATTCTATTGGTAATTCTGAACATTTTTATGGATGCTTACATTAAACTTTCCTGCCGATTGTAAGACTCAGACCATCAGGATAAGAGAAGAAGTTGCTAGGAAATAGGTATACTTGTATTATGTCTTTAATTTTTGTTGAACCGAACCGAAATTATGGGCTCGGAACAGGTTCAGGTTCAGCTTTAGTAACTTAAGAGGTTCGGTTCGAGGTTCGGTTCACAATAATCTGAAAGTCGGAATTCCGGGTTCGAACCGGTTCGGTTCAAAACCGGTTTGCAGCCCTGATATATATAAAGTTGTTCAACCTGACTGACTGACTGGTGACCGTCGTGCAGCCCAAACCATAAGAGATAGAAGGCTGAAATTTTGACAGAAGTTTCCTTATGTGCTGAAAGTGCGTACTAAGGCGGGGTTTTTCAAAATTCCACCCGGAAAAGCGTCGGAAAAGTTTGTATGGGGATCATTTTATTTTTGATCCGAATGACTTGAAACTCGGTTTCTAAGCAAAGTATGCGAAATAATTGGACACGTGTTTTCCCGATTTTGGAAAATCCACCCACAAGGAAAATTGCTGGAAAATTCGATGTGAAAAACTTATTTTTCACCCGATTGACTTGAAATTCGGTTTGTAAGGATAGTAAGTTATATAAATTGAGATGTAATTTTCCGATGTTGGAAAATTTGACCGTTAGGTCGGAAAATTCCCGGAAAATTCTACATGCTAAATAAATATAATTCATTCGATTGACTTGAAATTCGGTTTGTAAGGAAAGTAAGTGATATAAATTAAGATGTCATTTTCCGATTTTGGAAAATTTGACCGTTAGGTCAGAAAATTCCCGTAAAATTTTGCATGCTAAAGAACTATAATTCATCCGATTGGCTTGAAATTCGGTTTTTAAGGAAAGTAAGTGATATAAATTAAGATGTCATTTTCCGATAATGGAAAATTTGACAGTAGGGCCGGAAAATTCCCGCAAAAGCGTCGGAAAAGTTTGTATGGGGAAAATTTTATTTACCATCCGATTGACTTGTAAGCAAAGTATGCGAAATAATTGGACACGAGTTTTCCCGATTTCGAAAAATCCGCCCACAAGAAAAATTAACGGGAAAATTTGATATGCAAAAATCCATTTTTCAGCCGATTGACTTAAAATTCGGTTTGTAAGGAAAGTAAGTGAAATAAATTGACATATCATTTTCCGATGTTGGAAAATTTGACCGTAGATTAGAAAAATTCACGGAAAAGTCAGCAAGCTAAGTAACTATAATTAACCCGATTGAATTGAAATTCGGTTTGAAAGAATAGTAAGTGAAGTTTCATCCGGTTGACTTGAAACTCATTTTATAAGGATGGTTAGTAAGATAAATTGAGATACCAGTTTGCGATGTCGGAATATTCGACAGTAGGCTCGGAAAACTCTAGGAAAATTATGCATCCGAAAAACTGTTTTTCAACAGATTGACTTGAAACTCGGTTTGTAAGGACCGTAAAAAAATTAATTTGTGTTGTGATCTTCCGTTTTTTGGAAATTTGGCCCTAGGGTCGGAAAACTTCCGGAAACTCCGAATGCAATAACCGATCATTCGATTGACATGAAACTAAGTTTGTAAGGATAGTATAAGAAATAGCGATAACGATAACGCTAACGAAAATTATAACGATATCGGTAACACTAATGGAAACGAGAACAATGACGATATTGAAAATTGAACAACGACTGTTGTTTCGACAAATTCAGCACCATGGGTAGAAAATTGGTGGTCAAGACTGTATAAAAGTTTAGTTTCCAGCGACAAGCTCCAAACGAATTTTATGATCTACATTAAAAAAAAGTACGGAATACGTGACTTTAAATATTTTTAAATTCAACCCACAAAGTTAGAAAATATGCGGAAAGTTGTTGTATGCAACTCTTTTGATCTTCATTTGATCAGCTCCGTAAACATATTGAAAGCATCACATTAAAAACAAGAAAGAAAGTCGGTCAAGCCCGACTATAACATATTCTGTACCAAAAAAATTTGTCTTTTGATCATAACTCGAAAACCGTTCATCCGATCTTCTTCATTCCTTTGGCGGATCGATAAGTTATCCTAATAACTAAATATCCAGAAGGAACAAGCCATCTATCTTCAAAACTGTGGGAGATGTGACGTTCTAAATTGCGGGGGCGGGAGGGGGCGTGGCCAAAATTGAAAATAAACTTGATCTGCCTGCAGACATAAGAAGCATATGTCCCATACACGTCAAACCTCTATCTCTTACGATCTCTGAGATCTGTGCGTTCATACGGACAGACTGACAGACTGACAGACGGACAGACGGACATGACTCGGCTGTTGATGCTGATCAAGAATATATATACTTTAAGGGGTCGGAGATGCTTCCTTCTGGATTTTACATACTTTTGCACAAACTTATAATACTCTATGTACCTACGGTACAGAGTATAAAAATTGTACCAGCATGATAAATAAGTAACAAATTGATGCAAAGCGAGCGAAGCCGCTGGTAAATAAAGCTAGTACAAATATAAATTAAAAATGCCAGTGGCTGCAATCTATCAGTAATTAAAAACTAAAACAAAATTATCACTTTTTTCTTCTTCTTAGTTTGACATTCCCACAAATTAGAACTTATCGATACTTCATTGAATTACGCTCTTAAGGCCCGATTTCTCAAAGGTTCCGGTTAGCCAACCACCAGTCAGATTTGTTCGTTAAGATGACGAGCGGTTAAGTCATTTGCTTGTCTCAGCAGCAGTTTCGCCTGATATCGGTAAATGCCTGTCGCTGCTTCAGGGTGACCATACTGTTTGACTAACGAACGAGTGCTGACTCTGTTTGGTTTGCTTGTTATACCCTTGCAAAGGGTAATATAATTTTACCATAAACTATATATATTCTTGATCAGGGTGACGAGCTGAGTCGATTGAGCTTTGTCCGTCCGTCCGAACTAGTCTCTCTGTTTTAAAGCTATCGAGCTGAAATTTTGCACAGAGTCATCTTTTTGCTGCACACTACTAATATGTCGGAACCGACCGGATCGGATGACTATATCTCATAGCTCCCATAGGAACAATCGGTCGGAAAACTAGTTTTAGTATGAAAAACTTTTTTCTTTTCAATGAAAACGACTCCAAACTTTGTAATCGTTGGTTTTATATGTTTTTTTATAATCCTACCAACTTTTATTAAAATCGGACAACTATATGGTATAGCTGCCATACAAAAGATAGGTCTAAAAAACAGTCTTAGTTAGAAAAACTTTTCTGTTTTTAATGGTAGCATCCTGCAATTTTGTATTTGTTTGTTTCTCATGCTTTTACATAGTTCTACAAGTGTTTGTCCAAATCGGATGACTATATCATATAGCTCCCATACGAACAATCGGGCGGAAAATGAGAAAAAGTATTTTTTTTTAAATATTTAAGCGAGCACTTGCAAGGGTATAAAAACTTCGGCACAGACGAAGTTAGCTTAGCTTTCTCGTTTTTTAATGCGATTGGATGTTGCTGGTCTTTGATTTGCGTAAAAGTTGACTAAAGTTCGATGCTCTGCCACTTCGAATTGCATTTCATTTTTTTGCAACATTTTGTGTTGCAGCAAATAATAAAATAAACAAAGAAATGTGCGTCAAAATAGCGACGAAAAGTTAGCGACGAATTTGGAACGGTGGAATCCGGAACAAGGAGGGATTTTTTATTTTTTAATTTTCTCTCGACTGCAATGATTAATCTAAAAACTTTAAATGCAGAAATGTTAAGAATTGAGTACTCTATTGTTTTAATTGGGCTGGGGTTTTTTGGCATTAATATCGTGGTGTTGAAAAATTGACTTTCTACTAAATTGAGTATATCTCAACTTCCAGCTCGCGTAGGGGTATACACGATATATTCGCCATGGTTTTGTCTGTTTTTCAAAAAAAGTTTGATCAAAATCATGTGGAGCGTTTTCGAGAAATCTTCAATTTAGTGCGACCACCTCCTGGCCGGCCCATACAAATTGCACCCGATTTGCAAAGGCTTGCAAATGATCGCTAATTTCTCGATTCACAGCTCGCGTAGGGCATTGCACGGTATACCTGCGTGTTCGCTGTGGTTTTGGCTGAATTTTAGTAAAAGTTAGATCAAAATCATGTGGAGCGTTTGGGAGAAAACTGATGATTTGTGGGGGTCTAAATGCGGTAGTTCAAAAAATATTCAGCCCGTGCCAGATATGGAACCAGCTCAGTATCGGAACCAGTACAAATACTTATCGATACTCGGCATTTTTGAACTGCTTGTGAGCGGCCTCCCTAATTCGTCGCTAGCCAAATAGCAAAACTACTAGCTCGCGTAGCCTAGTAAGCTGTAAGCTAGATTAAAGTAGAGCTAATTCCGCGTCTTTTGCCCACCCACTCATTAAAATTATGTGGAGGGTTTGGGAGAAATTTCAACTTTTGTCTTAGCCGCCAACTTATCGGCAGCTGCTGCCATGCTGCAGCCCATACAAAATGGCTGTGAGCGACCACCCTAATTCGTCGCTAGCCAAATAGCAAAATTACTAGCTCGCGTAGCCTAATACGCGGTATGACAGATTAAAATAGAGCAAATTCCGCGCATTTTGCCCACCCACTCATTAAAATCATGTGGAGGGTTTGGGAGAAATATTAACTTTTGTTTCAGCCGCCAACTTATCGGCCGCAATGGCAATGCCGCTGGCCATTTGAATAGAGGTAAGCGGCCTTCCTAATTCGTCGCTAGCCAAATAGCAAAATTACTAGCTCGCGTAGCCTAGTAAGCTGTATGCCAGATTAAAATAGAGCTAGTTCCACGTCTTTTGCCCACCCACTCATTAAAATCATGTGGAGGGTTTGGAAGAAATTTCAACTTTTGTTTTAGCCGCCAACTTATCGGCAGCTGCTGCCATGCTGCAGCCCATACAAAATGGCTGTGAGCGGGCACCCTAATTCGTCGCTAGCCAAATAGCAAAATTACTAGCTCGCGTAGCCTAATACGCGGTATGACAGATTAAAATAGAGCAAATTCCGCGCATTTTGCCCACCCACTCATTAATATCATGTGGAGGGTTTGGGAGAAATATTAACTTTTGTTTCAGCCAACTTATAGGCCGATCTGGCAAGGCCGCCAATTCAATTTGGCACTAAGTGTGGCAGTGTGACCACATTTACTTATCTCGTTAAGTTTGGATCGTCAATGTATTTGTGAATAAGATCACACTTACGTCGAAAAACGCAAAAACAAAATAAAGTTTAACAAAATCAGAATCAAGAAAAATTAAAATTATCCATTAAAACTAAACTGATTGTGCTTTAAGAAAGTGCAACCTATACAACAAACATTAAGTTGAAAAGTGAAGTGATAGTGGGAAAATTGAAAGAGAAAAGTAAATTATTAAAAAAAAAACAACAAAATGGAAGTGAAAACAAAAAACAATTTAACGAAAAAGTAAGTTGCACAGCACACATTAAATTTTAAACATGTCCGGGATAAATGAGGCGGATTGAGTTTATTTTCAATATTTAAGACGCCCCCGCAATTTGAAATTGGAATTTTCGCACTAGAGATGGTCTCGTGTCGAATATTTTCAACACTACACGACAAATCCAAAACAATTCAAAGCAATTTGTCTGTATATTAGAATTAGTTTTATTAAAACATTATCGTCGATTTATGTCCAAATAAGTAAAATATGATCATTGCGAACGTGACATATCTTTCTGCAAAGCAAAAAGTAAAAATTAATTGCAATCAGATAGGTTGTTATTGTTTTTATATTTATTCTTTTCAATTTGTTGTAACCTTAAAATAATTTTAGAGAACCAAAGTCAATCCAATCTACAGGACATTTAAAAAAAACCGGCAAAATAAGTACCCAAATAAAAACAAGAAAGAAAGTCGGTCAAGTCCGACTATAAAATACTCTTTACGAACGAAATTATACGCTCAGCATAAATTTGTGGGAGATATGACGAAAATTGAAAATAAACTCGATCTGCCTGCAAGAATACCATCTCTGAGATCTGTGCGCTAATACGGACAGACAGACATGGCCATATCGACTTGATGTTAATCAAGAATATGTATACTTTATGGTGTCGGAGATGCTTCCTTCTGGCTGTTACATACTTTTGCACAAACTTATTATACTCTCATCTTCTACATAGCTGCTATGTGGCAGATAAACTTAGATTTTACACTTACTTGTAAGTTTAAGTGACAGATAGCTCTATGTAGAATATGAGAAATCGGCCCTATGAATTGTGCTTGCTCGACTATGTTTTTTAAAATCTCGAAATGGCTAATTAATTATTGTTACATTTGCTTATATACATAAGTTGATAGTTTCCAATGAAAATATAATAAAAGAAAATAGTGTCTTTAGGTACTTTTAATTTTTGTGGAAATGCCCATATGTGATAATATCTGTATATTCGTCAAAAATTTTATTACAGAAACACAGCTGCCGGAATTGCTAACGCCATTAAAGAGGCGATTTCAATTGGAGCGATTCCCACTTCCGGAAAGTTAGAGGAAGTACATATTCAAACAATATGTAGTAAGGTAAATAATAATTTAAGAAAAAATGGTAGAGTTTACCAAATTTCGGCAACCAGAAAATATCGATTAGCAATTCAAAAAAAATTTAGCGATATTATTTATTTAAAGCTTAAAGCTTTAAATAGTAAGCTTACAAGTTCGGACTCTAAAAATAAGAGTAATAAGAAAAAAACATATAAAAGTTACATGCCCATAGCCAAATATGAACTGATGGGTAGCTCTAAAAATAATGGCAGTATAGGCGAGTCCTATTTAATTGAAAGTAAAACAATAAATAACGATCAAGTTATTAATAATTGTTTTAACGAAAATGTGTGTTTTGTATTTTAATACTATTCGCATTAACAAAAATTCCTTCGTAGCTTATGGATATTGTAAAGATCCTTCTTGCAATTCATTGAAATTTATTGGGTCTTTTGATGGTTGCTTAAAAATTTTTAGTAGCAACTCTCAAATAAGACACACAATACATTTAAAAAAAACAACGCAATGCAGAGCAGTAAATCGCTTTGTAGAAAAATGCGAAATAAAGGGTAACACTGCCTTTGAGTACAAAAAAAAAAGTTTAATAAAATGAATAGCTACAGAGCTTTGGTAGGAAACGACCAAATGGTACACACGAACCTATCCTATTATAGAAACTTCATATCGGAGGAAAATGGATGCATACGATATGAAATGTTTGGAATACTTGAACTATATTCAATATATGTCGACCAAACTCGAAGTATTTTTGTGGAATATCGACCATTTAAAGTTGATACACAATAAATTAAATATTCACACATTGCATATGGATGCGACAGGCAATGTTGTGCAACCATTAAAAATGGTCAATAAGAGAATATATCTATATTCATTAATAGCACACATTTCTGACCATCATATAACTTATCCTGTCGCACACGCGATTCTTTCTAATCACACAACCTATGATATCGGTCGCTTTTTATGTGATCTCAATAGGTCTTGTATACAAAATAAAATCAAATTGCCCCTTTGCAGACGAATTATAACTGATGTTAGTTTTGCTATCATTGGGGCAATTTTGAAAGAATTTTGCGACTTGGACATTTCAAAATACAATGACATGTGTTTTGATTTTGTTTATGGAAAAAGCAATGCACTTCCTAAAGTTTGCGATCAGTTTTGTACAAGCCACTATAGTAAAATCATGTGTCGTGATATCGACAGTAAAGTTGGCTTGGGTAATATTGAACTTAGAACATTTCTAAGGAATGCCATGGGTTTGGCATATAACATATGCGAAATAGGAGACTTGGAAGAATGGTTTCAAAATCTTATCATTATTCTTTTGTCTCCAAATATTAATGAAATGGTTAGTAGCGCAATTTTACATTTCACAAAGAAAAAAAGAGACTTTGCTGATTTAGATGAAATTAATGTTGACTCCCAAGATGCTAATGCATTTCGTGACCACACATTAAAAACCATAGCAAGCAAAAGTCTATTTAGAAAAAAAATCACTAAACTTGCAGATGAAATCAAGAAAAAGATTTCATTGCATGTCCAGGAGGGGCAGGATAATCAATTCTTCCAACCTGAAATGGTAGATCTGATTTTAGAAAAATATATTGTTTTTACTCCATTTTGGACTAACATAATAGGTATTTTTATTGATAAGCTCAATAAAAGACCTAGTAATGGTCCTATTGAATCGTTTTTTAAAACGCTAAAACATAGTGTTATTAAATCAAAACACGGAATGAAGCTTGGTAGATTAATTCGCGAAATGAATGATCTTTCCAACTCTGTTATCCGACAAATTGAATATGTGTATCCGGAACTAATGCACTCTCCTCTTATGCCTGGTACTACTATTAAAGCTAGACCTAGAAAGCATAAAAAAAACAAGACAAATAAGCTTAACGAAATGTCTAACAAAAAAAGACTTTCTAAGCACCAAGAAAGCTGGCAGAAGAAAGGTGTTAAAAAACTTAAAGTGGGATTATTCCAAGGCGATTTCTCTGGACCAGTTAAAGCTCAGCATGTCTTTCAGAAGACAATAATTTGACTGATAAGTATAATTTAGAATTATCAATTTTACCCGAAAGTGCTATGAATGATTCTGTTTGTTTGGATCATTCATATGCGAGCTCTCCGAATAAATTTGGAATGGAACAGAATTATAAAGATATTCTTGCTAATAATTCAAAATTAGGCAGTTTCATCTTAAAAAAAACTCGGAGTTTTACGTAATAAACTGTAAGACTCTTTTTGAAACTGTACATGGACTTAATTCTAGAGGTTTCATGTTTCAAATTACTCTATCCGATCTTGTCACGTTAGAAGATCAAAATTGGCTGTCGAACTTTATAGTTGACGCTGCCCTAACAGTTATTATTTATGACAATCATGACGATAAAGTTAAAAGTATTCCATGTCAACTGGATGATTTTTGTTTTAGCAATAAGGAACTTATTCGAAAGGCTTTTAAAGAAACTGAAAGCATTTTGATTATTCCCCATTGCTATAAACGTCATTTTTATATATTGTTTATAAATAAAACTAAACGGGAGTACTCGTTTCTTGATCCGTTTGGACAGACCACTCTTTGTCGAAAATTCAAAGAGTATTATAAGAATATGCTAAATGAAATTAGCGAGTTGAATTTTAGATATGATAACTTACGTCATGATCTCCAAAGAGATTCATTTAACTGTGGGATTTTTATTTTGCAATTTGCCAAATGCTATTTACAAAATATATCTCTCACAAACTTGCAATCTGAATATTTTTTAGAAAAGATATGTTTATTAGACTAATTAATTACGGCGACTCATTGCAAGACACATGTCTTCATTGCTGTATGCAATTAAGTAACCAGAATAGACTAGTATGCACTAGTTGCAAACGTTCTCTGTGTATTATGTGTAGCAAGGACAAATTACATTTTAACAATAATCAATTTATTTGTTTAATTTGTAGTCAACTTAGCGAAGCATCCAATGCGTAACGTCTGCTGGGTAGATTTGATCATAGCGAAGCATTTACAAATGCGAAACGTCGGCTGAGATATACTTCATCTAAATAGCGAGGCATGTAATGCATAACGTCAGCTGAGATATACATACTTTATCTATAAAGCGAAGCACCTAGTGCGTAACGTCTGCTGAGATACATTGTCCTAGTACTTAAACCCAGAAAACCATCTAATACAAAGTGTATGTGGAATAGACCTATTGGGGACACCACTTTAAAAAAAATGCGCCTAAAACTCTACCTCAATGGTGGTGCGGAAATGAGTTTAAGATAAGTTAATGTAGATTTATATATAATTGCTATAATTGCTATTGTTTTAAGATCATTGTAGCTGTTGAGAGTATAGGTGTGGTTAATATAAGTTAAGCCTTGTTTATCCCATTCAAACTTATTTGGGTGTCTTCATATTCCTAATCTTGTGAGCATAGGTCAGCCAGATTATTTCTCCTTTATATACAACACCTTGGTTTCATTTTTTGGCCTCTACAAAGTGTATCGAAGTGCGTCCTGGCAATTTCCTTTCATTCTTAATGTTTGAGCCCTGACTTGCACTAGAAATAATAAAAATAGCATATTTGATGAACATATTTTGTGAATCTCTCATCGCTATCCACTGGCTACCATCTCCAGTAATATGTTCATCTCTAGGCACTAGAGGTACGCTCCACGGCAGCTCCACGCGCTGCCCCATGCGAGGCTGACCCATACGAGGCTGCTCCGTGCGAGGCTGCTGCGTGCGACGTTGCTGGGTGCGAGGCTGCTCCACACCTTCTTGCTGCTGAACATTAGGTCGGTTTTCATTTTTTCATTTGAAGGCCCAATATTTGGGCCGTTTCTGCCATTAGATATTTGGTGGCCACTGACAAATGTCAGCGATTGGTGCACAACAAGTTTCTGAAAAAATTAAATCGATGTAAATTAATGAATATTCTGTAAATAAGATATATATTTGTTAAACAAAACTTACCGAGTCACTAATGTTCTGGAAATTGAAGCTCATGTCGTCCACTTCGTCCGCTCCCTTTAAAGAATTTTTCAGAAATGAAAAAAAATAAAGCGCAGATTTTCTTGGAAAACACGTCTAACACTCGACATACACATAACGGGATAAGTAAATGTGGTCACACTGCCACACTTAATGCCAAATTGAATTGGCGGCCTTGCCAGATCGGCCTATAAGTTGGCGGCTGAAACAAAAGTTAATATTTCTCCCAAACCCTCCACATGATTTTAATGAGTGGGTGGGCAAAATGCGCGGAATTTGCTCTATTTTAATCTGTCATACCGCGTATTAGGCTACGCGAGCTAGTAATTTTGCTATTTGGCTAGCGACGAATTAGGGTGGTCGCTCACAGCCATTTTGTATGGGCTGCAGCATGGCAGCAGCTGCCGATAAGTTGGCGGCTAAGACAAAAGTTGAAATTTCTCCCAAACCCTCCACATAATTTTAATGAGTGGGTGGGCAAAAGACGCGGAATTAGCTCTACTTTAATCTAGCTTACAGCTTACTAGGCTACGCGAGCTAGTAGTTTTGCTATTTGGCTAGCGACGAATTAGGGAGGCCGCTCACAAGCAGTTCAAAAATGCCGAGTATCGATAAGTATTTGTACTGGTTCCGATACTGAGCTGGTTCCATATCTGGCACGGGCTGAATATTTTTTGAACTACCGCATTTAGACCCCCACAAATCATCAGTTTTCTCCCAAACGCTCCACATGATTTTGATCTAACTTTTACTAAAATTCAGCCAAAACCACAGCGAACACGCAGGTATACCGTGCAATGCCCTACGCGAGCTGTGAATCTAGAAATTAACGATCATTTGCAAGCCTTTGCAAATCGGGTGCAATTTGTATGGGCCGGCCAGGAGATGGTCGCACGAAATTGAAGATTTCTCGAAAACGCTCCACATGCTTTTGATCAAACTTTTTTTGAAAAACAGACAAAACCATGGCGAATACGCACATATATCGTGTATACCCCTACAATTTTTTAACACCACGATATTAATGCCAAAAAAGGTTGAAACCAACCCCAGCCCAATTAAAACAATAGAAAACTCAATTCTTAACATTTCTGCATTTAAAGTTTTTAGATTAATCATTGCAGTCGAGAGAAAATTAAAAAATCCCTCCTTGTTCCGGATTCCACCGTTCCAAATTCGTCGCTAACTTTTCGTCGCTATTTTGACGCACATAACAAAGCAAGTGTGCGGCCTATTTGTATCAGGGTTCGTAAATTAACACACATTATTTTTAACACGAGAAAAATTAACACAATGAAAAAATACAGTGTGTAAAAAATTTTTTATTTTCACACGTGTAAATAAAATTTTTTTTCAGAAGAAACAAATTATTTTTTTCATGGAACTAACACGAACATTTTTCACACGCATGATTCTATCACGCGTGTGAGAAATTTTTGCAGCCTTCTGTAAAAAAAAAATGCGAGCAAATTTTTTTCACAAAATTTCTCACACGCGTGTAAATAATTTTCAGAATATATTTTTCACTGCATTGGTGTTGGTGTGTATATGAGAGTCGGCTGTGTGTCGAATTCTCGTGCGCGGCTGCGGCTGCGGCTCGGCCAGGCACACTGAGCTGACAAACGGGGGTGGAAAATTTTAAGACGCGAGTGCCTGTGCCTGAGGGCCATAAAAATTGCGATCGGCTGCCTTCTGACCAATCAATGAGCTGTCAGGAACTGCATCTTTCTGCGAGTCTCCGCGAATATCCATTTTTAGGCACAGTTTACGACTTTTTATTTATCAGCAATGGAGTCGCGCGAGAGTGCCTGTCCCTTTTATATGGGGGTCATAAAAATTCGAGATCCGCTGTATTTGCAATGACCTGCCAACCATCAATGGGCTGCGAATCAAAATAGGTACGAGCTTACCCTTTTAAAAAAGGGATAAATGCAAAATGGATATTAGCAGAGACATGCTCCAAAATACAGCTCATTGATTGGTCAGAACGCAGCCGATCGCAATTTTTATGGCCCTCAGGCACAGGCACTCGCGTCTTAAAATTTGTCCACCCCCGTTTGTCAGCTCAGTGTGCCTGGCCGAGCCCAGCCGCAGCCGCGCACGAGAATACGACACACAGCCGACTCTCATATACACACCAACACCAATGCAGTGAAAAATATATTCTGAAAATTATTTACACGCGTGTGAGAAATTTTGTGAAAAAAATTTGCTCGCATTTTTTTTTTACAGAAGGCTGCAAAAATTTCTCACACGCGTGATAGAATCATGCGTGTGAAAAATGTTCGTGTTAGTTTCATGAAAAAAATAATTTTTTTCTTCTGAAAAAAAATGCTATTTACACGTGTGAAAATAAAAATTATTTTCATTGATGTTAATTATCATGACTGAAAAATATCATTTGTGCATTTTACGAACCCTGATTTGTATATCGACAGAAATATCGATAACTTCATCGGGGCTGACCCAGCAAGAAATCGATACTGAAAGTCACCAATACAAATATACTTTTTTGAATTCTCAAATACAAGCACACATGTGTTTCAGTATAATTTGCGTATGCCTAACATGACGCCTAACGTGTTGGCAGATTCTTCCTCGTCAAGGTATTCTTGTGGTTAGGCCTAAAGTGAATTATAACTGAGACGATAAATTTTCTCGATAACTTTGGCCATTCCACGCGTGGTTGTCAAAGTGAGCGTTTGGTAAGTTCTGTTGGTGCTTAAGAAAAATAATAAATATGAATAAAAAAACAATTCAAAACTTAGTGTCAGCAGAGAACGAAACTTACAAGCTACATTAAAAAACTATGAACGCTTAGATGACTTTGCAAGTTCCAAGAAGTATGAATTCCAAGAAAAAAGACACAAAGTGAAAGTTTTGTGGCGGATAACGGTCGTCGGTAGAAGCTCTTACTATTAGACAGGAAATAAAATCTTGGGCTGTTCGCAATTCTGTTCCGCACAATCAGTTAGATGACTTGCTATTGACGTTAGCAGAGTCGGAATAAAAAACTTTCCATCAAAAACATTGTTAGGAACAAATGTGTTTGTTCCGATCGAAGTTAGGAATATGTCAAATCAGGAATTCATGTATCTTGGTATACAAAAGTATTTTCAATCTCGTAAATTTTGACTTTTTGGAATCTACTCCTACTATTTCTATAGACATAGGTGTTGACGACCTTAAACGTTTCAAAAGCCCTGTGGCTTTATTAGCATCAATTGTTGGCTTTCCAAACGAGAGTGTTTTCACCATAGCCTGTTTTTCTAGAACCGACAAGCCGAAGGATGTTATTGAATTTGAATGCGTTTTTTGTAGGGAAGTCACTGAGTTAAAAAAAAAATGGTATCAAAATTGGGAACGGAGGAACTGTTAAATCATTTAGCATTCGGTTTTTTTCATGTGTTTCACCAGCCCGAGCTTTTATAACAGTTATACAGGCGCATACTGGAAAGAATAGTTGTCCCAAATGTACTCAGCAGGGAAAATATTCTGAAAGGAGGGTTTGCTTTTCCAAAACCATTAACGAAAAAAGAACAGATGAGTCGTTTAAGTCGAGGCAATCGATGGAACACCACAACCCAATGTTTCGAAACCGACGAGTTTTGTTAGAAAAACTTAGCGTCGGAATGGTATCTGCAATTTCCTTTAGATCCGATTCACTTGGTCGACTTGGGAGTAACGAAAAAACTAATTTTTCTAATTTGAATAACAAAAACAAACGATGCAGAACAAACGAAATGCAGTTGTAAGTCTTTAACCACAAAAAGAGAAAGAAAGTCGGTCAAGCCCGACTATAACATACTCTGTACCAAGAAACAGTCTTTTGATCATAACTCGAAAACCGTTTATCCGAATTCTTCTCCATTCCTTTGGCGGATCGATAAGTTATCCTAATAACTAAATATGTCCAGAAGGAACAAGCCATCTATCTTCAAATCTGTGGGAGATATGACGTTTTTTGGCATGGCCAAAATTTGAAATAAACTTGATCTGCCTGCAGACAATACTAGCTTACATCTCAAATTTGGTTGCTCTAGCTCTTCTGGGTTCTGAAATCTAGGTGTTCATATAGACGGACGGACGGACATGACTATATCGACTCGGCTGTTGATGCGGAAGGTTGTTGTGTGCAACTCTGTTGATATTAATTTGATCAGATCCATGAACATTTTGAAAGCATAACATTATAAAATACTACCACCATGATAAATTAGTAACAAATTGATGCAAAGCGAGCGAAGCCGCTGGTAAATAAAGCTAGTACATATATAGTAGTAGTTGTATCTTTATTTAAAACATTTTTATAAGAGAAAAAAACAAAGTTATAATATAAAGATATTAAAAGTTAATTGGCATGGAGGCCGACAAAAACCCTCTAACTGAACCCTCCACGAGGGTGTCGGCTGGGCAATGGACACTGTATGCACCTCGGCTTAAAGCGGGTAATACATAGTGTCTCTTGCTCGTCTTACACCTAGGAAATTCAGTGTCCAGCTAAGGTGATGGCCAACACTACCACAACAGCACAATGTTGGGTGGAGCTGAGCCAAAGCCATGGTTAGAGGTGCCTGGCAGCAGGCATAAAATGCTATGGGGTGGTTCCCACGAACAAAAATTAACCACTATGGGTACATTAATAATGGAACACACAAAGAACCCAACTCGGGCTGGGATATCAGCCCAAACGTCGGTGGAAGGCGTGACTGCTACCACCGGCGGGCACGGTGGGGAGAGATCCCCACTTCGTGTCGCCAGCGGTCACACCTCTGTCGTGGTTGGAGCAGGCCAGGACAGTTGTACAGCTACTGCCGATACGACAAGGACCAAAGTGTGGCGCGGTACTGCAGTCGATACAGACTCGGACTGTGAATCGCATGGAGGTTCAACTAATACAGAGGCGGAAGAAAAGCTGCTGCTATCTCCAGTTCGGGCGGGGTCTAGTACCAAAAATAAGGAAAAACCCACACGAACAAAGGAGGGCATGAGAGCGAAAGCCCAGTATAAAGCGGCTCTTAAAATCAAGGCGAGACTGAACGGAAGCGGTGAGCTCACCCTAGAGGAGAGAAACAAGCTTGCGTGGGCCGAGCAAAAGATTAAGGAGGGTCGAAAACACTTCGCGGAGAAACCGGCGATGCAAGCCACCTCCGCCAAATACGCCAATAAAATGGAGGAGTGCTTGGCCAACAAGCGGCAGCGCTCAACTGAGCAAGCGAAGTCGGAGGCCCCTGCCAGTAAAAAGCCCCGCCAAAGACCGCAGAACCAGGCACAACCCCTCCCCAAAAAGACAAGTCAGCCCAAGGAATCAGCTAGCGACGTAGCAAAACGGCATCTCACCGTAGCTATCGTCGACAAAAGCGACCCTAACGGCAAGATGACGCCCGAACAGTGGAAGCAAGTAGAGGAGAAGCTGTTCGAGGAAATTTTTAAAAGGATGGAAGACCCAGCAGCGCAACCTGTAGCGTTTTACGGAGCAGGCTGGCTGTATGGAGTCAAAATCCTAAGATGCAAGGACGACCCCACCCTTAAGTGGGTCTCAAGCGTCGTTGCAGACATGGGAAGCCTTTGGGAGAGTGCCCAGCTGGAGGTTGTGGACAGAACCTGCATTCCGTCCGTTCCGAAGGCGAAAGTACTCTTTCCACGGGTCACACCAAAGGAGCAGGCGCTGAAACTTCTACAGTGGCAGAATCCTGATGTGCCAACTGGAGACTGGAAGGTACTACATGTTGCAAAGCCCGACAAAAACGGGCAGCACATGGTCCTCCAGATCAACAAGGAAGCCGAGGATCTGCTCTACCCAAGATTCGGGGTGATGGCATGGGGAGTAGGTAGTGTGCACCTACGTCTCAAGAAACGCCACCCCGAGGACACTAATGAGCACACACTGGAGGCTGGAGAGGTGGAGAACGACCTCGGCATCGACATGATGGTCGAAAAAGCCAGCAGCCTCGATATTACGGGGGCAGTACAGTCTGCTGAAGAAGACGAGGATGGCGACACAACCTTGCAGGCTGACCCATCGGGACCGGAGGATGCGGACACCAGTCATGCAGTTGAAGGTCCTCCAGGTCAACTTGCATAAGAGCAAGATCGCCTCGGCGGAGCTCCTTCTAACCTTGGAGGAACGGCCCACAGATGTGGCTTTAGTTCAGGAACCTTGGATAGCGGCGGGAAACAAGGTCTCCGGACTAAAGTCACAAAACTACAACATCTTTTACCCCACCCCAGTAAGTAGAGCAAGGACTGCTATTCTGGTAAGAAAAGGCATCTATGCGTATTTAATGACTAATTACAGCACGGACGATCTCACTGTTGTGGCCTTGGAGGGTGGCAGGGACGAGCCAATTCTTATGGCGTCCTGCTACATGGCGCATGAGCGAGAGGCACCACCAGCTGAACTCGGAAGACTGACGGCGGAGGCAAGCTACAAGAAGCAACCCCTCGTCATCGGAACGGACGCCAACGCACACCACACTGTGTGGGGCAGCCCGGACATCAACGACAGAGGTGAGTCTCTCTTACATTTTATTATTCAAACCAGTCTAAGTGTAGAAAACGTTGGAGACGTACCCACATATGTGGGACCAACCTCAGCCAACGTCCTAGACTTAACCATGACCCTAGGGAACAGTACTCAGGCGTCAGAATGGAGAGTTCTTGATAAACCCTCCTTCTCCGACCACAAGTACATCCAGTTCAAGATACAATTTGACTACTGTCAAACTAGAAACGTCTATAGGAACCCCCGGAATACCGACTGGGTGAAGTACCTTAAGACAGTGGAATCAAAACTGCCGACGTCAACGCCCATCTGCTCGGTGGAAGATATAGAGAAGTCCGTGAAGACGCTCACTGTCAATCTCATCGAAGCATACAAAACCTCGTGTAGGCTCACAGTTACAAAAAGGAGAACCAGACCCCCCTGGTGGACCCCAGAACTGAAAGAGCAGAGGAAGGACGTCCAGGAATGCTTCAAACTCGCCAAACAAGCGGATGAAGTGATCATCTGGGAGGAGTACAAGATAAGACTTCGCTTATTCAAAAAAGAAGTAAGGAAGGCAAAGCAATACTCATGGAGAACCTTCTGCTCCAGCATAGAGAAGGTCTCGGAAGCAGCCAGACTCAGGAAGCTGCTTTCAAAGCAGCCACCTATGCAGAGTCAACTAAAAACAGACGAAGGTCACTGGACAGAAAGCAGCAAGGAAGCTACATGCGCTCTTCTCGATGCGCACTTCCCGGGCTGCACTATAGTCACCGAGCCAGATACGCTTCAGGACTTAAACACTCAACAAACTAACATCCCAACCAACTTAGTCACTCCAGGAAAAATCCGATGGGCGATCGACTCGTTCGCGAGCTACAAGTCCCCCGGTCTGGATGGCATAATTCCCGCCATGCTAAAAACGACTAAAGGTTTAGTCGTACCATGGCTACAGTCCATTTTTGAAGCCTGCCTGGGGTGGGGCTATGTACCTGTGGCCTGGAGGACAGCACGTGTTGTGTTCCTACCCAAAGCGGGGAAATGCAGTCACGTGCAGCCAAAAGACTACAGGCCCATTAGCCTCACTTCATTCCTGCTTAAAACAATGGAAAAATTACTTGATCTCCACATAAGAGAAGGCATGAACCTGACCTTGGAGAACAACCAACACGCATACACGAAAGGGAAATCGGTGGAAACAGCGCTACACTCCCTAGTAGCCACCATCGAGAAAGCAATGTACCATAAAGAGTATGCCTTGGGAGCATTCCTTGACATATCTGGTGCATTCAACAACGTCTCCACGGAGGCGATAATGCGCAGCCTAAGAGCTGTATCAATTCATATGGCTTTGAACTCGTGGATATACAACCTGCTGAGCTGCAGAAGAGTACAAGCCGAGTGGGGTACCACAACCATGACGAAGGAGGCACACGGCGGCACGCCTCAAGGCGGAGTACTGTCACCCCTTCTATGGAATCTTGTGGTTAACGAACTGCTAACAAAATTTCGCAGGAAAGCACCCAAGATAACTGCATATGCCGACGACATATGCATAATTATCATCGGAAAATGTCCATCGACTCTCAGCTCAATCATGGACTCTACACTCAAAGAGATACTAAAATGGGCCACAGAAGCCGGACTTAGTATTAATGCGGAGAAGACGGACCTCATTCTCTTTACCAAGAGATACAAGGTACCGCCATGGATTCCACCAAAGATAAATGGAATAACACTAACACCAAAGAATAACGTCAAATACCTTGGAGCAGTAATCGATAGTAAACTGTCATGGAAGGCGAATGTGGAAGAAAGAGTGAAGAAGGCGACCAACGCACTATATGCATCCCAGAAGATGCTGAGTAGCACTTGGGGCCTATCACCAAGTCTGATGCACTGGCTTTTCATTTCAGTAATACGACCGATACTGCTACACGGCATACTGATATGGTGGCAAGCTACGGAGAAAACCACATACCTAAAGCTGATGGAGAAGACCCAGCGACAGGCACTGGTCTGTATTACGGGGGCGCTGAGGTCCACTCCAACCATAGCATTAGAACACATCTTAGGTGTCAACCCTCTGGACATCCAAGCACGCCTTCTGGCACAAAAGACCGCCCAACGTCTATGTGCGACGGGCACCATGGCGCTACAAAGCTATGGACACAGCATAGTTGGTAGAGAGATCAATAGTAGCACGGACTACATTATCCCAAAGATCAACCCAATATGCACATCTGCACTATTAGGAGCAGAAGACTGGCGTACAGGACTGGCCCAAGAAGCAACGCACCTCTTTACAGACGGCTCAAAGATGGACCTAGGAGTCGGAGCCGCCGTATACTGTGCAGAGCCAGAAATAAAGCTCTCATACAAACTGCCAAACCACTGCACCATATTCCAGGCGGAAGTCTTCGCAATAAGGAAAGCAGCGGAGTTGGCGGAAATTCACGCTCCATACAACCAAATAAATATCTACGTGGACAGCCAAGCGGCAATCAAGGCAATGCAAGGACACTCCATCAACTCCAGAAATGTCCTGGCGAGCAGGGAAGCGCTAGATTCCCTCAGCATCTCCAGAAAGGTGCAAATCTACTGGATTCCCAGCCACCGGGGCATCGACGGAAACGAGATGGCAGACAGTCTTGCAAAAGCCGGAGTCGTACTCGGCCAAGAAGAAACACTAAACATACCTATCTCCATACAGACGCTTCATAGCAAGATGGAAGAGATAGCAGAGAAAGAAGCGGAGGTAAGGTGGGAAAACACCAGCGGATGCAGAATCTCTAAAATTATGTGCAAGACAAGAGACAAAAAACTTACGCACTATCTGCTACAGCTCCAGAGAAGAGACTGTAGACTGCTCATTGGCATACTAACGGGACACTGCCTAGCAGCCGCTCATGCGATAAAGCTAGGCATAACAACAGAGGACACCTGCAGGAAATGTATGGAACCTGGAGTCGCAGAAACTCTAGAACACCTAATTTGCAGCTGCCCAGCAATTGCCACGACAAGATTACAAATTCTGCACACCCCACGGTTCTCTTCTTTGGAGGAAGCGGCCAAGAGACCCCCAAAACAGTTATTGGCATTTGCCAAAACGACAAAAATACTCCTGGACTTCTAAGACAAACGTACCCAAATAATCACCCGGCCTCATTAAGGACCCTAAGGTCTATGTGTGACCCCATCTGGGGTCAGCCGGAACTACCTACCTACCTAATTGGCATGGAATATATCCGTCTGCCAAACTCAGCTCACTTCGAGGATGCCTGCCACTTTCGAGTACTACATGCAGCTGCCCCGCTCGTCGCGAGATACCACATCGTTCCTCTTGAGTGACAGTGCTGGTCCCCTTCAAGTGTACTCGTTCATAATATTCCGCCGGTATCTCAGAGTCTCCTTTAAGAACTCAGCTAGAATGTGCCAGTCTTTACCGTTTAGAACCGCCAAGTATTCTTCCTTTGTTAGCGACGTCTTTTTCCAGTGTAAGAGCCTGAGTTCGCTAAGAATGGGGCATATTGCGATAAGGTGGAATACGTCTTCTCTAACCCGTAGGTTGCACAAAGTACATTCTTCGTTTGCTGTCGGTATATGTGGCATAAAATTTAAGGCGAGCAGTTCAACTCGTGCCTTAAATATCACTGATATGCTGAAGGAGTCATAAATGTCGTTGAAATAATTTTGCTCGTTTAAGTTGTGGTTCAATAATTTGTATGTGTTTCGGGTGCTACTCTGGATTGCTTTCTGCTCGTAGTTTGCTCTGGCTTCTACTTCCTCCCTTTGGATTATTGCTTGTTGCATATGGGGCCAGTTGTGAACTTCACTTTCATTCCAATTAATATTGTGCTTTTCAGCTAGTGTTACCCATGTCGAAAAGTACATATATATAAATGTGAAACTATGCTTGTATATTTGTATGTTTGTATGATTATCCCTTATGGGCTGAACCGAATTTTTCACAGTATTTTTATGTCGATCAGGAAATTGTTATAGGCTATGTCTCATGTCTGTGAAATGGTCCAAAAACCGCCAAATTTGCAAAATTATAGCGCTCATCCGATTTTAATGAAACTTTGGGGATTGGCTGTACGCTTGCCCTGGAAGGTTTCTAAGTTGAAGAAATGAGCGAAAAACGGTCAAAAATTTGCAAAAATTTCCGATTGCGATGAAATTTTTAGGCATGATTGAACGCTTGCCCGGGAAGGTTCTGAGTTAAAGAAATGGTCCAAAAACCGCGAATATCAAAAACTTTACCGTTCATTCGATTGCGATGAAACTTTAAGCAATGGTATATTTCTAAGGTTCAAAAAACTGTGAAATCTGCAAAATGGCCATATGAGGATTCATGAAAGCGCTTAATGTTTAGATTACATTGATGGCGTTGGTAAATGGAAGCTGTAGATTAAGCGGTCCACAGAATGGCAAAGTTTGAACATTTTTCATTTGACAGAAAAGAACAGATTTGTAGAAGGACCCGGGCGACGCCGGGTATTCAGCTAGTATATATATATATTTCCCCCTCTTTATACTTATATAAAATATTAAAATAACAAAATTGAGACGCAGCAACGCAAACCGAGGATCTCCCAACGCAAACAAAATTTTGTACAGTAGCAAATGATAATAAACACTGTAATCCGAAATGCAAAAAAAAAAAACACCAGTTACTTTATAAAAGTATTTACTTATGTTTTTAAAAATTAATATAATCAAATAATACGGTTACATATATATTTATTGTAGTTCAATTATATTGTACTGCTTAGGTGTTCTCGCTTTCGTCTTCAAACAGCGGCAGTTTGTCGATTGCTTCGTTTAAATAAGAAGAATTTAACTTGACTAACAAAATCTCTTCCAAGATATCACGGCCCAGTCTGTTGCGGTTGCCCGTTAAAATAATTTTTAAAGACGAAAAGGCTCGTTCGATGGTTACCTTACAAATATAAAAATACATACAAAATTAATATAATGAAATTGTTTTTAATTAGAAATGCATTTCCGTTTACCTGAGTTGGAGGAATTCCAAAGCATACATTGCTTAATGCTTATAGTTCAGGATCTGAATGCTTCCTTACTTTCCAAAAATGTAATACATCGCTGTCGCTTCGCATAAATGGTAGATGCAGATTTGCAATGTTGGAGTAAACAACCGTATGACCAATCGCGCTAGAGGTTGCTTGAAGTTCATCAGTCAAAAAAGAATTTAGATAAAAGCCTTTTGCTCATTTCCCTTTTCAAACTGTCTCTTATATTTTCAGCGACTTTCTTTAATGTTGATTGGTAGTTGTGAGCATTTAGCGTTATTCGCTTGCCAAGCCTTTCCCCCAAAGCACGGCCAATCGGATCAATTATATTTCTTATATTGGGCGAATTGAGAACATTAAATGGCACAGAGTCTTCAGTTACTACACCGATATAAGATCTTAAAAAATTAATATGTATATTTAATTTAAAATATCTTAATGGATAAATCACGCAAAAAAATTTTTTGAATTAAATACAGATTTGTAAATATTTATCATGTCAAATTAAAATGCTTACCGAAATAAAGTTTTTTTTATTTGACGTGGAGGATTTAATGTACAAAGTAGATTGGCTTCCATCGGTATTAAATTCCATTTGGTGGGCTTTAATCAAATGATTTTTTAAATTAAACGATCTATTATTTTTGAGTTGAACTTGGCACAGTTTGCACTCCGCCTTCCCTTCTTCTTTGCAGTCTATTTGCAAAGTGTTCCCAAATGTTAAATGATTTGAGTGGAGCCATATTCCAAATACTTTGACCGATTTTAATAAATTGATTTTGATCTAATTTGTCTATTTTGACAATATTGGCTATGCTGTTCTGTTCAATAGCACAGCACAGCACAGGAAAGCATTTCAAATGTGCTATTGCTGTTTTCGAAATTGTCACAGCATAGCAATAGCAAAGCTTTGCTCTCTGATTTTTGTACTATTAATTTCCATTGTGAACTACGATTTCGACAAAGCACAGCACAAGCAAAACCATAAATTTCAATGCTGTAAGTAATTTGCTGAAAGTTTTTCAAGCCCTGGTTAGAACTACCAGTTAAAGTCCTAGTATAAATACTCAAACCAAAACAGTTATTCATACCAGTTAGCTCTTTGGTTATCTAACTAGTAGGACTAACCTCACACATACGCTCACCGATTCATCGACTTTCGGTTAGATTTTTCCCGACGCCCATTTGCGCTTAATAAGAAACATCCCGTAATTTACCGGTTAGCTATAACAGTTAACAGCTCGCGGTTAAAGTTGACCGTTGGATGAGCAGCGTTTAAGTTTGTTCCTCCGGTTACGCCGTCAGAATTGCTGTTGTCAATGAATGGGCCAAAATTCCTACTTCAGAGTTTCAAAACTCACAATTAATCATAATTTTCTTAGACAATAATATGTATATTGTGTTTTTGCCATATAATTTAAATACATGCCTTTAATTGAATTTCGCTGTATAAAAATGAATTTTTTGAAAATAATTTGTTAATCTAAAACCTGTTGATTTGTAGTATTAAGACATTTGTTGAACTAATATCGTTATTCACTTTATTATTTAATAATAATATGATTTATTTCTCATTTAATTTCCTATATAGTATAAAATATCCATGTGCCTTTAATTGAATTTCGCTGAGTTTATGTTATCTATGGGTCTGTACATTTCGATAAAAAATTGGAAATAAAAATGTATCCCGATTTTAAATGGCCGGCTCAAAGTTATAAAATCTTGAGTTACGCTTTCGAGTTATGATGCTCATTATTTTATTTGACTCAAAACTCTTTGTTGGCAAAATATTGTCCAAATGTCCCACAAAAAATGCAACATTCGAAAACCAACAGGAGAGGTTTTAGGAACACCGACAATTGCTTTTGGGTTAGCTAGAGGTTTGTAGAACATGCCCGAATGTGTTTTAAGTTTTCCAATTGACCACTGCTAAAGCTATTCTATGCAAAATCAGTATAGTAGGCTAGTCATTTTCATTAAATTTTTATGAAAATTTACAGCAGCATCCATTGCATATCTTTGGGTGGTGCAAAATATGGTAATTTTAAACACATCTATTTAATTTGGAATGGTATGGTATGGTTCACTATACTGGACTTCGTTGCCTGATGTTATTCGTATTGTTTTTACATTGAAATTCACAATAAACGTGATTATATTTTTCGAAAGTTCTCTCACTTGATGATTACTGTGCTGTAATTTGGAAATCGCGAAATAATAGTTTTAAATTTGTCAAAAATGAAAACAAATAATATTTTGCTACAAAGTAAAATTTATCACAAATGCAATTTCCCATTCCAAATTGAACAGCATAAAAATATAAACGACACAGTTTGAGATTCACTGCCAAAATTAACCAATACGAAGGCCAGATTCTAAAAGACGAACTTGCGACCCGAACTCGCAACAAAAGACGACTTCGGCTGCTGCTGATGTTGCAGTCGACGATTTCAACTCAAACGGGAAGCACGCTTAAGCGGACTAAGCAGCTTTAGCTACAGTTTATTAAGAAACTAACGGTTAGTCCGTGTTTAAATGTTGATATGTTGTTGTTGATGTGATGTTGATGTGTTAAATGTGCAATCAAAATACGCATTTCAGTTATAGCTGATATGCAAAAATGCCTAAAAATAAACAAAGACAATAAACATTTTCCAACTACAACAAAATCAAAATTAAAAACGAAACAATAATTGAAAATCAGTGTTGAAGATCTTGTTTAAAATGCAAAAAACCTCCAAATGGAAAAAATATATTTCATTTATGAGCACAGAAAACGAAATGTCGGCAGTTGACCGACACGATGGACCAAGCACATGCATTCATTTAATTAAAAAAAAGACTCTTTAATTGGCTGTTGCGAGGGCAAACGCTGCGAATGCGTGACATTTTGCTTCAATGCAGCAGATACTTCAAGGCGAAGTCTACCGAAATCAAATCAAAGCCTCGAAGTAGGCAACGCAAACTCGTAATACGATTTTAGGCTTTTACTTACTCTCCTTTCTGCCGCAAATTGTGCGAAATTTGGTGGAAACACTCAACCCTCAACACATATAGCAGAACTTTTTGCTGCCACACACACAAACGCATTTCACTAACAACAAAAGCAATTTGAAAACAATTTTTTGAGTTTCAGAAACGTGTGCCGTTTTTGGGGGCCAACATGCTTACAAACTTATGAATTCAGTTGGGGCTGGGAAGTGGTAGCATTTGGCAATTTGTAACATTCATCGTGCAATGTTTTTGCACTTTTTTGGGACATTCGAACAAAAGGTGCATAAATGTCAGGCATACAAAATGTCAACTTCTGTGGAAGGCAGCGCATATTATTTAAATCAGCCAAAACTCAAGGTAGAAATGTGAAAAAATAATAAATAAATCGTTTTGTAAGCACTTGATTGGATACATCAAGTTTAATGGAACAACTTAATGCTTTTTGGGGTCAAAATTAATGTGAATTGATCAAAAAACATCTTAAATATGTCAGTCTCAATAAGCAATATCAAAAAGAGACATTTTACTTATTGTCAAAAATTAAACTAGAAAGTTTTAAGCGGCTAGGATCATGCACGATTTGGTTTCATAATCATGAGTTTAGGCGATTGGTGTGAACTGAGCAACAAACCTATTCGCTGCCTCATTTTCAGGTTAACTCTTCAAATCCAGTACAGTCCCGACAGGCTTATACATGTATTCATCGATAGATGAAGTTGTTGATGTTTGGATATCTTGTCGATCTGAAATGAAATTTCATATATTATGGATATAGGGCATGGACACTTAAGTGTAAAATATGAGTTCTTTTTACTCCGTGCACCTTAGGCCACTGGTCTATTTTCCGTTCAAGGAGACGGGTAAGCAGTCTGAGTACATTAAACTAGAGCGGTGAATATAATACCCAGCTATCGATTGTATTACATTTGATTCAAACAGAAAAGGTCCGAATCGGGTTCGCACTAGGTAGGTAATAGATTAAGAAGGTCGGGACCATGGTCCGGTTCAAAGGCCCGAAAAATACCGAGCCGAAAAGGTTTTGCAGTTTAAGCGTGGAGTAGACAATATTTTTAAGAATAACTTTAACAATAAATAAATTAGTTTTATAAATTTTTTTCAGGGTTGTCGCATTATATGTGAAAAATTTGCTTAAAATTTATTTTTCAAAGTATTGTCCATCGCAATCCTCTACTTTTTCGCATCTTTTTGGTAATCGGATACCGTCTCGAAAAATCAAATCGTTTCAAGGTAGTCAAGGTCACGTTGATAAAATTAGCTTGTGGTGCCTTTGCTCATATTCTGGCCGTTCTTGCTTCAATGCTAGGCTCAAACGCATCAATTAAGTTCGGTAGAGTTTGCTTGTGATGGTTTCAACAGGCTGTAGCAGCTCTTAGTATACTACGCCCAATTGGTCCCACTAAATACATTCGGCTTTGGCCTCGATCTGAAGATTACCCGCTTGGGGTTATCTAAATGAACACAATTTTAATCACCATTTACAATACGATACAAAAAACCACTCACTCTAGTCTATTTAGTCTTGTTTTGTTAGCATACACAGAAATAAAGAGTTTTAAAAAAAATCCATTGGATGATAACTTGGATGATTAAAAAGATATTAAAGACATATCCTAATCCAAATGGACTTTTTAAATTTTTTTCTGTGTAGAAGTTGTCATGTTAGGAGCACATAAAAACTAAGTTGTTTACACTTCGGCGAAGAGACACATACTGAAAAAGAAAGTCAAACGATGAGGCTTCAAAATGAAGTTGGTTACAACATTGTCCGATTCGACTTAAAACTAGAAATGCCACCCTTAAGATATCCTTTAAATCTTGTTTGACAAAGTTTACCATTAAACGATGGTTTTAAGCACTCGGACCAAACCTTGTATAGTAACGTTGATCAAATTAATTTTTTTGTTGTAGGCCTTGTATTTATATATTAAAGCTAATCTGACTACAGCTGGAGCCAGAGCTCTGCCCAAGCTCCAAAACTCCTGCACTTTACATTTTGTGCCATACCACCAATAAATTTGATTTATAACACTCAAAAGTCACATAACTGTGCATTGGAAAACTATTTGAATCACTCCTCAACGAAATATTTTTCTTCCAGGCAACACGATTGAATCAAAATTTCAACCGAACTTTAGCGGCAGATTGTGAAAGCCACACACTGAACCAACAGAATCGTCCATCAAATATATGTACAACAAGACTTTATAAAATAATGCAACAACAAATACACGCCTCACATTAATCAAATAACCAACACAGAAACAAAGGCCCGATCCAGGCGACGACCCTTCCTTGACAAGGAACAAAGCGAAATTGCAATTTCAGATAGTGCACGCGCAGCGTCAGTGTGCCAGTGTGACAGTTGTTTACCCGTGTCCGTGCGTGTCAGTGTGTGTCAAAGGTCAGAACTTATATGAAAATGTCGCACGCCAACCAAGAAGCAATGCCAACAAAAGCCGCTGTCACCGCCGCCGCCGCGGATGACGACATCTCGTCGTCGGCCCCCCTTACCAAATCCACTTCCACATCCATGCCTCTATTCAAAGCCAGCCGAGCAACCATAGTCGCAGCTATTTTCGTGGCCATCATCTTGTGCAGCGGCAACGTTGGATTCGCCGACGGTCTCAAGTGCCATATGTGCGGCCAATACAATGAGGGCGTTGGATCTATTACGCCCTGTTCCAATTATACCAAAGACATAGCCCATCTTTATCTAAAGGAGTGCACCAAGAAGAGCGAGAAATATTGTGTGGTAAGTGGAAGCAATCCTAAGTAAAATGCTGATCCTGATGCTTTTGTTGCCCCTTATTACAAAAGTTGACTCAAAGTTAGTGCGTTTGAGTATGTCATAAAAAGATTTGAAAGAATTGGTTTTATTGTGTGAAAGATTAAATATATAAAAAGTATAACCCTGTGTGAAAGATTGGTGCTCCATTGTCCTCACTATGCCCCGCAAATATGCACATGTAATCATGTAAGGTAATAGCCAGATAGCGGTTTTACCACAACATGCCTAATGGAAACGATGCACAATCATTTATTCATACATACACACACTCAATCTGCTTTATTGCCCATCATTGTTGTCTTTGGCAATGGAGTCCCCCATTTCTCTGAAAAGGAAGAGCAGTACTTGGAGAAGTTATTGAGTCAAAGCAAAAGGCAGAAAATCGAGGCAATCGGTACTTTTTTCGATGGTTCTTGTCCTCTGCCTATTGATGACTCTTCGAGTTGATGTTTCCATTTTATTGATATGGTTTTTGTTGTGTGTGTGTTATCTTGGCAATGGTCATATATTCCTCTCAATCTGGTCTCGTTGGAATTTTTGTTGTAGTCACTTTTTGTTTTTATTGTCTGGCCAAAAAGATAAATTGGTTATAAAAACTGTGTAAATGATTTACCCAATGTATAAAGAACGATAAAACTGAAGGGCAGTCCAACAAAGGAAAGAAAGTATATATTTTTATACCCTTGCAAAGGGTATTATAATTTTGCCCAGAAGTTTGCAACGCATAGAAATATTCATTTCCGACCCCATAAACTATATATATTCTTGATCAGGGTGACGAGCTGTGTCGATTTAGCTTTGTCCGTCCGTCTGTCCGTCCGTCCGTCTGTCCGTCTGTCCGTCTGTCCGTCTGTCCGTCTGTCCGTCTGTCTGTCTGTCTGTCTGTTTCTACGCGAACTATCGAGCTGCACAGAGTCTTCTTTTTGCTGCACACTACTAATATGTCGGAACCGACCGGATCGGATGACTATATCTCATAGCTCAGGAACAATCGGTCGGTAAACTAGTTTTAGTATGAAAAACTTTTTTCTTTTCAATGGAAACGTCTCCAAACTTTGTCATCGTAGGTTTTATATGTTTTTTTATAATCCTACCAATTTTTATTAAAATCGGACAACTATATGGTATAGCTGCCATACAAAAGATAGGTCTGAAAAACAGTCTTAGTTAGAAAAACTTTTTTGATTTTAATGGTAGCATCCTGCAATTTTGTATTTGTTTGTTTCTCGTGCTTTTACATAATTCTACAAGTTTTTGTCCAAATCGGATGACTATATCAAATAGCTCCCATACGAACGATCGGTCGAAAAATGGGAAAAAGAGTATTTTTTGAAAATATTTAAGCGAGCACTTGCAAGGGTATAAAAACTTCGGCACAGACGAAGTTAGCTTGGCTTTCTCGTTTTTATTACTTTCTGTAAGGGTTTCCACCTTTGGGCCACTTTTTTTTAATGCCTCGCTAAAAATTAAATTACATATATTTTATAATTGAAATTGACAAACGTATTTTTATATTAAAAACATAAATGATGAAATTAAACAAAAACAAAATTTGGTACAATGATTCCGGGTTTTTAACAGCAACTGGATGTGCTCAGAACTAAGGTGGTTTTCGCATTTGCGCATATCTCACCATTTAGTATCCCAGCAAAGAAACTGGCTTTTCTGTTCTACACCTAGTTGTAGGTACACTAGAAATTAACTGGTAGCAAAATAGCTAGATTCGGCAGAGTTGGGCAACTGCGCAGTGGTAGATGGCAAAGCTTATGGTGCTTATTTCCGCATTTACCATCGACCTGAGCAGCTGCAGCTGCTGAAAACTAAATTGACTGAGTGCCGACGAAATTAAAAGAGAAGATTAATACAAAGTGTTTAAAAACACAAGGATGAAATTAAAGTTAAAGCAAAGTCAATCTTAATAGGCGAAGTGTGTAGCACGCGACTGCGAATGAAACTTGATGCAACACTGCGCATTTTATTGTGGTTGGGTTAAGATTTGTGATATAACAAATAAAAAACTGTAGAGGACAGTAAATACGGAATTGGTTGCATATTGGGTGGGCTACACACAGACAAACTGGTATTTAACTGGTTGCAAATGGCTACTGCAGTTCACAATTCGCCTTCGCCCATGCCATCTGGTATTAAACTGGTAGAAAACTGCTGCTGCAGGGTTTAGTTGGTATTCAACTGGTATATTTTGCTTTTAGCACACGTTGGAACTTTTAGAGAGTCCATTAACGAATCGAAATATATCCAAAATTCAAATGAACCTTTTTAAGGGGATCTATGAAAATACCCAAATTTACTAGTATCAGTGGCTGAAGGAAGGCGTTTGAGTATGATGAGAATTCATCCGTATATATTAATTCGGCTTTCTCATCATATTTTTAAATTTCTTTATAGCTCATCTTAGCAAATTGAAAAATTTTGTAAAAAATAACTTTAATTAACTTGGGGTTAGTGTCATCAAGGCCTGTCGCATTGGATTTTATCTTAAGAATAGCTTCAAGGACATCACACTGGCTAACCCTCACAAATTTAATGCTATTTTCAATAACAGAACTAATGAAACTAAGCCACAGTCGATAAATTTACACGAATAAAAGACGAAACTGATATTATTTGATAATTCTGAATTGCCAATTGAAGAAAACTGTTTCTAAAATTTATTTTGTGATCATCTCCATACCATCTGCAGTGTTGTCCTCACTTTTGCTAATTTCTCACGGTTAAATCATAAAGTACTTTGGTAAGTAGCTTAATTCTAGAGCTTATTGTCCATGCAAATCAAAGCACACAGACGCCCGGTGCCCAATTACACATACGCAACTCACCCAAAAACGTTTGCACCAATTTGGGGTAATCATGTACCAATGTGCCCTCGTCTTCCTCGGCCTTTCCATCTTTCCACCCATCGTGAAAGACAAGAGGTAAACTGATGCCAACTGTCTGTGCTGGCAATTTCAATTAGTTTTGCGGCCGCAGCGGTTCATGTGCACATTTTGCACGAGCGGTACGTCCGCCCTTAGTTTCATGTTTTTGTGGGCGTGGCTTGGGCAATTGTGCGCATAAATTGTGGAATATTGTATGCACTGAATTCTCTGAAGCGGAGTGTATGTGGAGCACTTAACGGATTGCAGCGGTAGGAGCCGGAGAAGCCAGTTTGCGCTTTGGCAATCATTAAATATTTAACACCTACTTTCCATGCACAGCTGGCAACCGACCTCCAATTCCAACGAGCACACCAACAACGACCGGAAAAAGCGTAACCCACAAATGGTTAATTCCTGCGATGCTGAACGCTAGCAGGACCCACCCATTCGACGGTTTCATCCAAGTTTTGTGTTTTTTTTTTTAACTTTTAAGTCAGTTCCATGTTTTCAACACTTTATGGAACATTTTCTATTAGTAAAATGTAAAATAGGATTCCATTGAATGTTTTCAATTTTAATTTTATGGTTTATTTTGACAAATTGCATATGTGATCAATTAACACTAAAAAAGTGTATTGTAATTATGCCAGAACACATAAAGAATAAAGTAAAGTAGAGTCTTCTTATTTATCTTCACACTGCTAATACGTCGGAACCGCGCAGATCGAATGACTGTTTCTTGCAGTTGCCATAGAAATGATATGTTTCGAGTGTATTAAGACATCGGCGCATTCGAAGTTAGCTTTGCTTTCTCGTTATTGCAACAATTGCTTTGTATTAACTCTGTTCTTTATAATTTTCGTTAATTTGATAGTTTTAATGTCCAATTAATAAATGTTGGATTTATAACAAATAACTATCATGCTTTTGGCCAAAATATGCATAACTTATTTTTTGTTAAGCTTATTGGGATTTCTTTTCAGCATACATTTTTTATGTAGATCTTACAGTTTAATTTCGTACGTCGTAGACATGTCGAATCACACAGAGAAAGAAGAGTATGTAACAACTACATGAATCTGTAAGTTTCCCACGTTTTGACAGGGATTACACTGCAGTTGTCCGGTTGGAAAGAGTCGCAAACTAGAGCTGGCCACGTGAGCGCATTTTCTGACATGGTCACGAACGATTCACGAAATGAAAAAATCTCCGCACGCACGATTCACGCATGTAATTTTTAAAGATTTTTGCATCTCACGAATCATGCACGATTCACGATTACCTTACGAATGCACGATAATGATATTGATATCGATAATAAATGCATTTCTGTACCAATTGGTTTAACAAAATGCAACCCAAATATGCTATTTATTTTTTTGTCACACATAATAATTTAATTTCAAGCAGATTTGTGGCATTTGAGAAACGCAACATTTTCCAGGTTCTTGGAATTCTTGCAAGAGTTGATTTCGTTACAGTTGATTGTGCCCGTGCCATTTTGTCAGTTAAATACCATAAAACAATATGCATATTTTCTTGTGATGATACTTGTTAGACAAAAAATTACTGCATCTACGATGTTTGATCTTAATTTACTTTTATCTTAATAACGCACTAATCACGGTTGTTCCCGCACGAAAATCTATGTTCACTCACGACACGCCGTGACACGAAAATTTCCCGTAACGGGTGCAGCTTTATCGCAAACATCAAATCAGCTGATTGTTGTTTAATTTAAATTTCGCCAAAGGAGTGGTGAAGATCGGATGAAAGGTTGTCGAGTTATAAACAAAGACTGCTGGCTGCTGCAGCGCAGCATCAAAATTATTACAGATTATGGTTTAGTCGGTCTTGACCGATATTCTTTCTTGTTTTTTATACCCTGTTCCCATTAAAATGGGAAAAGGGGGGTCATAAAGTTGTGCGAATGTATGTAATAGGCTGAAGAAAACATTTCCGACCCCATAAAGTAAATATATTCTTGATCAGCATGAACAGCCGAGTCGATATAGCCATGTCCGTTTGTCCGTCCGTCTGTGCGTCCCTCCGTCCGCCGTACGCAGATCAAGTTTGTTTCCGATATTGAAAATTACTACATACAATTTTGGTTACTCTTGCTCCCTCTAGTCTCTGGAATCTATGTGTTCCTACGCACAGATGGTCAAACGATCAGTCAGACGGACGGACTTACAGAATATATTTTTTATATAGACATGTCTGTCCGGACATATTTAGTAACCAGTATTTTTTACCATTTATGATGAGCAGCACTGGCTGAAACATCGATGGGCAGCACTTAACTCTTTCATGACTTTTTTACTTGATTGTTATATGTTTTTCAGAAAATAGACTGGGGTGAACCCACAGAAGGTAAATGGGCTATAAAAAATATACAAAAAGTATTGGTTGGTGTTGTCCCTTCCACTTTTGCTTCCTCTACTGCCCTCTCTTCATTTCATCACTTATACTTAGAAAATATTTTTCCCTTTAAAATCTAGAAAATATTTTATCAAAAAAAATATAGAAACGGAAAATGTTTTTCCAAAGATATAGTGTAAATCGCCTTTGAACCCTTTTTAAAGCGAATTTATTTTGGGCGACATCGCCTGTTTTTTTTATTTTTGAGTTTGAGTTTTGTTGATTGACTAAAACGGAAAAATTTTCTTAAAAGGCTATTGAATGTCGTATTTGTCCTTTATACACCACTTTTTAGTCCAATGATGACTTCAGAGAAAGGCTAATATCGGCAACTGCTTCCAATTTATCACGTGTCTGCTTAGGTTTTTTGTGCTTTAAGTTATTAGTTATTCGGAGGTGGCCCAGAAATCTCTAGAGATTTTCGTAAAGCGCTTTCATTTCGAGCTACAACTGTTTGCCTTTATATGTGTCTTCAAAATGCTGGGCTACTAGATTAGTTGACAAAAGTTGAGAGATTTGAAAACGACTGTTCAAGGCCAAGTAGGTTTGATGCGAACGGTTTCCTTTCTCTATTATCTAGTAGCCTGCAGCGTTGCTGTCACTTTACATCTAAAGTTCTCCTGGTTTAGTTCAAAGTTCAATTGTTTATACGAAAATCTCTAGAGATTTCTAGGGCACCCCCGATTGCAAAATCTCTGATCTGATCTGACGACAAACAGGCTCACAAGATTGAATTGAAATAGACCCATTTTTCTATTTGATGGAATCTCTTTTCATTGAAATCACAAATGAAATTGCTTTGATTTATTGAATTTGCATTTCAATTAATCACCGATCAATTATAATATTGTTTACCAATACTAAGTAGTAGCTTATAAGCCCTCAAACATGACCTCAAGGTCTTTGTCTCACCTTTTTTTCGCTTTCTTTGTTCCGACAACCTGATAACTGCCATTTTGTTATTAACAGCTTGGCAGCTACTTAATTAGCGGCATAATTTATGCCAACCGCAGAAGGGAAATAAAGTGCCTAAGAACATGAGCGGCGATGATAATGTTGGCGATGGAGCCCTCAAGCAGATGCTCCCAAAAGTAGGCAACGCACAAAAAATGTGTTGCAACACACAAAACAAAAACCCAGAAAACTTTTGTTTAAATATTAACAAACAGCATAAATGCTGTCCCCCCGCGCTTCCTCAGATGTTCAACCATAAAAGTTGAAGTGTTTCTTGGTTTGCTTTTTGTGGTTGCTGTCTTTGGCTCAGGTCAAGCCCGACGCCGCCTTGTGTTGTTGTTAAGTTGTTGGCGTTGATGTTGGTGTTCGTGCTATTTGTTTTATGTTAGTTGGCCAAAAAGTTACGAGCTGGCGCCGTCTGCTCAGCAAGTACCGTCTTATATATATTTATGAGCAAAATTTATATTCAAATTAGCACAGTCAGGCAGTCATGTTGGGTCACAAACATTGAATGCATAATTCATCATTTGAATAATGAGTTGCGGAGTAATAGTAAGTCTTTCATTCACTTAATCGCCCCTTTTACTCGGAGAACAAAACAAAGGCTTGTGTGAGGCACACAATCTGGGGATTTTCTGTTTGTATGAGGACTTCCACTTAACCCTTGACCTCATGCAAAATCCAGAAAAAGAGAACGAAGGCCAAGTGAGAGGGAGTGAAATAGAGATAGAGCCAGGACAACCAAATAATGTTCTTTGTTTTGTTTTTCAATCTCAACCACTGGCTAAAAGTGCGCTCTATTGCTTCAACACAAAAAGTCGAGCAGTGAAATATTGCCATGAACAACAAAAATTGTCTTTCAATCGTTGATGGATTTGATTGAAACCAGATTCCATTATTTTCGGTAGCTCGCTTCAAAACTATACAGCAATTGTTTCATATCCCACTTCAATTTTGGTTAGTTAATTAATCGATTAGTTTCGAATTTACAATCGAATTGGAGCATTATATTGAAACTAAAACTAGAAACTAGAACTAAAAGTTCCACTAAAAGGCACTGATTTAAGCTTGTTATTTGAAATCGACCCTCTCACTTAGTTGGATCAAATCAAGAGAGCCCTATATTGATTAATGCTTGAACTTGATTTGATCTTGAAGTCGTCTTGCTGCAAGTTTGCCGGAGATTCAACTGAGCTCGATATTCAACACGAGATTGACCTTACATCGATATTTAATAGTCCAAAAAAAGCGTCCTAGAGCCCATGTGTCTTCTTTTTAACTTCCTTTTGATTTTGAAACCAGCAAGCTCTTACCGGTTTGAGATCTTTTGTTGTTCTATTCTTAATAGCCTATAGCTTCCTCCTCAGGCCCGCATTGCTATTCCATGGCGTCATAGGTGCAAAAATCGGTACCAAAAACTAAACACTAAGTTGATGGAATCCTGGGTGGATGTGTGTGTACCCATTAAGCCTCATAGTAGTGGTAAGAGACACTTTCTTGATCTCGGTTTGTTTCGATCTTTCGCTTTGACATGGGACATTCGTCAGGATTAATGGACTTTCAAGAACGGGTCCATTAAGGACTGATGCACGCTTTTTATAATTGTTTCAAGCTTGCATCAAGCTCGATCTAGTACGATTCGTACATAAAATTGTAATTCGAAGGGCGAGATCAAATCAGTAATTTTGCGTTTGACTTAAGCTCGCCTTTTAATTCAGTGTTTGAGAATGATTTGATTTGATATCCGAGCCCGTAAATTCTTCTGTTGAAGTTTTTGTCACTGAACTCTTTTTAAATGGCTGGAATAAACTGGTTCTGAACCAATTGTCAGAAGTTGTTTAGAATTGGAGTAATTAATCGTAGAATCAACAGAGCAAATGGTCGACCCAATACCTCTCGCACAACAGTCTCACACACACTACCCGTTACTTAACAACCGACCATTACATATTAGTGTAGGCTATTCAAAGTTAACCGACTCAACACCTAACTAGCCTATTATTTTTAAGATACATCATTTACAATTTTGATGGAATTGTCTAAGTACTAAATCAAAGAAGGGCTGGGCTGAATTTTCACGGGACGTATGGCGACAGCTTAAATATGAATGGCCTTTACTTTTACTGAGCGAAGTAACTTACTGTATCCAATACACATCTTGTGCTTGCAATAGAATGACCACAGGAAGGGGAAAAAAAATTATTTTATTATCTAATGCAGCTGCTAAGAAAGATACAAAAAATGGTTCATAGTTCCCCACCAAAATGAAGCGTAATTGAAGACCATTTGGCATACCAAGACTTTTGGTACGTGCTTTTTTGTATTCTCTTATAAAATCAGCCAGGAAAAAAAACAACAACTATTCCAAGAATTTAGGACAGTCCTGCCACGCCCTATTAACTAAGGCGCTGGCAAAGAAATGCAAATATTTTGTTTTCAATCTGGTTTGTTACAAATATTTTCGGTTTTGTTTTGTCTGCTTTGGCGCTTTGTTGCTGTTGCAATTAGGAATGTTTACATTACGAGAGCAAACAAGCCCCGAAAACACTTAAGTAATTTTTTTGGTACTGTATTTGGAATCTACTTAAAGTGGCACGTTTAATAGGACAACATTTCATTAAAAATGTCAATATTATTAGATGAAATTTACCTGTCAAGGGCCAGAATTTCGCTTAATTTTGCAGGTTAAACTTAAAATTCTTCTCATAGAAGCACAGCACCATTTGTGGTATTTCAATATAGGCCACATCAGATGGCACCCACTGCGTTTGATTAAGGTCTTTGAACTTAATTTTAAACGAAATTTGCCCAAGCTTATTTCGTGCACTCAAGACTTGTTCCGCTACATGGCCACGATCGAAGGCACTGTCCATGACTATGCTGGGATCAATCTTCAAACGTTTTGCCTTATTCTGATATATTGCATTGGTTTTCTCCTCATGCTCCAACTCAAAGGCTTCTATTAATTGATGACAATCCAAGTTACTGGCTACTTCCCATGTATTATCAGTGTCGCTCAATCCCTGCCACTTAAGCAAATATTCGACTTTGCCCTTCCGCGTACGGCGATCGAGAATCTTCTCCACTATATATTCGATATCATCGTCGATGAATTGAGTGGATGAATTGCTGCTGCTATCCATTTTTTTGTATCCTGGCACAGAAATAAATTTTACTTCTGACAAAAAAAAATGTGTACATTCAATGTCAAATGTTCTTTGTGTTGATTTTTTATCGCAAGTTTACGGCTTGTCAATTTCTGACATTGTTTGACATGCAAAACCTATTCAACCTTTTTTTTTACATACAACTTGTTTTTGTTTAGCTTGTTACTAGGAACATGCCAGTTCTTAGAATAACTTAAGTGGTTTGAGTGCTCACGATTTCTGTAGCCTTGCAAAGGGGTAAGTTAATTTCAGATTTCAAGGCTTCAAGCTATCCTTCTGTTATTCATACAAAAAGAAAAGCTAACTTTGTCTTGACCTACACATATTTACACTTGCAGTATTATTTGATCATCTTCTACTTCCTTTTTGTCATGAGGTGCCACCAATCGTATCCGCAAATGTTAACAGAGCACTCCATGAATGTTGTTATTGTATTTGATTCATGTTTAAAAAAAGGTTCAAGTAAACCGTCTGAAAATATTTCAGTCAGTTCATATTTATAATGACTCCAAACAGATCCAGCTCCACTCTGTGCTCCAGTGGTTCATTAGATCATATCAAGTCAAAAATTAAGTCAACAAAAAAAACAAGAAAGAAAGTCGGTCAAGCCCGACTATAACATACTCTGTACCAACAAAAATATTAGCTCAGCATATTTTGATGCTGCAGGAGCAGCTGAAAGCAGCGCTGCCATTGCTCTGCAGCAGCGAACAGGCTTTTGATCATAACTCGACAACCGCTTATCCGATCTTCTTCATTCCTTTGGCGGATCGATAAGTTATTCTAATAACTAAATATGTCCAGAAGGAACAAGCCATCTATCTTCAAAACTGTGGGAGATATGACGTTTTTTCTAAATTGCGGGGGCGGGAGGGGGCGTGGCCAAAATTGAAAATAAACTTGATCTGCCTGCAGACATAAGAAGCATATGTCCCATACACGTCAAACCTCTATCTCTTACCATCTCTGAGATCTGTGCGTTCATACGGACAGACAGACGGACAGACTGACAGACGGACAGACGGACATGGCTATATCGACCCGGCTGTTGATGCTGATCAAGAATATATATACTTTATGGGGTCGGAGATGCTTCCTTCTGGATGTTACATACTTTTGCACAAACTTATAATACTCTATGTACCTACGGTACAGAGTATAAAAACATTTTTGTTTTTAATTTTGGCATCCTGCAATTTGGCATTGGTTTGTTTCTCATGCTTTCATATAAACAATTTTTGGCCAAATCGGATCATATCATATAGCTCCCAAACGAACAATCGGTCGGAAAATGGGAAAATCAGTATTTTTTGAAAATATTTAAGCGAGCACTTGCAAGGGTATAAAAACTTCGGCACAGACAAAGTTAGCTTAGCTTTCTCGTTTTAGTAACTGTGGGTTTAGCGACCTGGTTTTGATTTTTTAAGTCAAAGTGGATGTTGGCTGGCTCGAGAGGTCGGGTTAATTATAACTCAATAATTAACAGAAATCAACAAAGATTTTTGTACATATTGGACAGTAGAGGTTACTCAGACAGGCTGTTTCAAATAAATTCCCATTTATTGTCATCAGTGAGTTTTCTACGCTGTCACACAATCAAACCATTAACAATGCCTATATAAGCTGCCAAGTCACGGAAATCGTACTTAAGAATTGCAGGACCGCAAAATTGCATAGTACTGTTTTGAACTCCGTTTTGCTTAGGACAGCCTGAAAGTATGTTATTGTATTTTTGATGGATATACCAATGTACTTTAAATCTTTGTTGTTTAATGGCCATTACTAGGTAATGCAACGTCGTCACATGATAAACCTAATGTGGCCAAGATTTCTTGTGTGCATTTTAAAGGGCATGCTCCCTTTATAAATACCAAGGTATTCATTGTTTGTTTAATAGGGAAACCGTTAAGGTTTTTATTACAAACATTTCGGCGTGCCGTCCGATGTATATATAACTGTGGGTTTAGCGACCTGGTTTTGATTTTATAAGTCAAAGAGGATGTTGGCTGGCTCGAGGTTGGGTTAATTATAATTCAATAATTTAATAATTTAGTTTAAAATGTTCTCAAAAACTGAACATTTTGACTCATTGAAGTAAGAAATTTTTCTTGAAGTGAGAAAATCCGTTCATGAATAGTTTTTGACAACGAATGTGCTCATATTGAGACCAATGTTCTTGGTTTTTATACTCTGTACCGTAGGTACATAGAGTATTATAAGTTTGTGCAAAAGTATGTAAAATCCAGAAGGAAGCATCTCCGACCCCATAAAGTATATATATTCTTGTTCAGCATCAACAGCCGAGTCGATATAGCCATGTCCGTCTGTCCGTCTGTCTGTCTGTCCGTATGAACGCACAGATCTCAGAGATGGTAAGAGATAGAGGTTTGACATGTATGGGACATATGCTTCTTATGTCTGCAGGCAGATCAAGTTTATTTTCAATTTTCGACACGCCCCCTCCCGCCCATGCAATATGGAAAAATCATATCTCCCACAGTTTTGAAGATAGATGGCTTGTTCCTTCTGGACATATTTAGTTTTTAGGATAACTTATCGATCCGCCAAAGAAATGAAGAAGATCGGATGAACGGTTTTCGAGTTATGCTCAAAAGAAAAATTTCCTTGGTACAGAGTATGTTATAGTCGGGCTTGACCGACTTTATTTCTTGTTTACTCTGTGTATGCTCAAAAAAATCGACAATCGAAAATTGATTTTTGAAATGCAAAATTCGCGAGTCTGGTCATTGTGCGTCGCCCAGGCGTCTGCTATTATCACAATTGCGATACGGTATTTCGAACTTGAAGCAGGTTTTACATTTACGAATAGTTATTCGATGCTCCGGAGCCGTTTGGCCATTATGGTCTAATCAGTCGGTCCAGTTTTAAACGATTTCTCCTTTAGCGCCTTTAGCCTTGATATTTGTCAGGTTCGTCTTTTACTGTTAACGATTTTCAAGACTATCAATTGTGCTCACTATCGATAATTTTCAAACACCACTTTGTGGGTTTTGGTTTATGTTCTCACGTTGCTCTTACATTTACTATACACAAAACAAAACTACTTTATATTGATATTCCAGAATTGTATTTTTAAATCAGAATATGATTATCCTTCGTAAAGAGCTTCGCTCGTACCGGGTGTTCCACGACGCCCACTTCTTTTTTTCTAAATTGCGGGGGCAAGAGGAGGCGTGGCCAAAATTGAGATAAGCTTGATCTGCCTGCAGACATAAGCACTTGTCCCATACATGTCAAACCTCTATCTCTTACCATCTCTGAGATCTGTGCGTTCATACGGACAGACAGACGGACAGACTGACAGACGGACATGGCTATAACGACCCGGCTGTTGATGCTAATCAAGAATATATATTCTTTATGGGGTCGGAGATGTTTCCTTCTGGCTGTTACAAACTTTTGCACAAACTTAATATACTCTATGTGCCTACGGTACAGAGTATAAAAATGACTAGAAAGTAATAGATAGATCAAATCTGTAAGAAAGTCAAGGGGAACTTTGATTCATCTCATGCACGGCTCTAGTACATTTCAATAAAAATTTGTTTACACGAATGTGATATCATGTCGCCTTTTTAAAACTTTCATAAGAACTTGGGTTGCAAATCTAGTTGTCCTCCCATTAATTTAAATCTTGAATTCCGGGCTTAACACGCTGTATCTACGCTAATGATCCTGTCAAAAATGTAACACAATTTGTGAAATTAGTGCATAGGTAAGACTATATGATTGGATGGTGTCAAAAAATATACGACAGAAACAATTGCTCGTAGCAGATGGTTTAGTTTGGCAAAATTGCTATAAATTAAGTAAAATTTGACTTTAAAGACCAGGCTTCAGAAAATCAGCAATTAATGCACCGTGTGACCTACTTAATTACTTAATTAATTAATTAATTAATTAATTAATTACTTAATTAATGAAATATGACTTTGACGTGTCAACTCGTGTTCAGCATGGGCTTTTCTACAGGAATTAGTTCAAGATGCTAGGGATACTCACAAAAATCTCAATTTGTAGAACTGTGTAATATAACAGTATTCATAATGAACATTATTGAACTATTTAAGGTAGCAGTCCGATGACTATATCATTCAGCTCTCGTATGACAGATCGGTCGGAAACTGTTCGTTAGATTCATATTTAATGATTCAAACTTTATAATAGCCTTTTTCCACTAAAGAAATGAAAAATCATTTTATGAAATGACAAGAAATAAAGGAAATTATATCATTTCTGCCATACGTTTCTCCATTTTCATAAAAATTTCATAAAAATTATGAAATTCGCCCCGAGTGGATTTGGTATTTTTCCCGACATTCTCTCCGTGCCATTAGTGTCATCAGAAAAACCAAAATATCGGAGAAGGAATTTGCTTGTTTACAGATGAGACCCCGGAAAACCCCAACAACTGGGAAGGAGATCCAGTTGACTGCGAGGTTTTTTATGAAGGCATTCCACGTTCGTCCATGAGAGTATTAAGCGAGACGCTTAATCGCGCCCTTAACTATCCAGCATGGGGTGAGCGAGCAACTTTCGTTGGATGAGGAACCGACATCGTTGCAGCCAAGAATTTAGCGCAGAAAAACTACCCAACAGCTTCCACCTTTAAAGGAAGCTGTAGTGGCAGCTTCAAAGAAGAGGACGGAGGAGCCTAAGCGCAGCCGAGCGGCTTGAAGTCTTGGACACACCGAAGATTTATTTTGTGCATTAAATGTGGGGTTATTAAAAATTAAGCGAAATAAACCTATTTTACGCCTATTTTAATTGTGTTGTTCAGTCTTAAGGTACGATATATGGCGCGACTTATTAATTCTGGAGGGTCATCAAAATTATTGGCGGGTTGAGGACCTCATTTTTCTGCTCTACGATGGTCCAATCACTTGCTTGTTCTGCGAAGGCGGGTCTTTGATCATCTAAAAGCAGTTTCCACTAGTCTCCTTACCTTGGACAAGGCGTAGTTAAGTGTTAGTTAAGTTAAAATCCCTATTGAATTGAAGGTTTGTCTAACCAGCTTGCTCATTATTGCATTGCAGCATTTATTTTAATATAGCCAACACAATAACAAATCCTTTAGCCAAATAATAATCAACAAAATCAAAGCATCGGCTGTTTTTGTTCACGTATCGTTGTGAATGTCAACAAAATGATGTTTTGTCAATGGAAACGACAAAATTTTTCAGAAATGAAAATGATAGAAATGATGCTCAGTGGAATGAGGTTATAAGAATGAACACACATATATTCTTTATCATAAAATCGGTATCGGTATAGTGTAGGTGTATTTAGTATTTCGTTCAGACAACATTCTGGCAATACTGTTTTCTTCTCCTTACTTTTCTTAAAAATGTACGCTTGCTTTTGTTCTATTCTATTTCTGTGGTGGAAATCCTTTCCAGCAATGCTTAAGAAATCTTTTTGCCGCTTTTAAAGCATCAAAGTTTTATTCTCCGATATTAAAAGCGCGATTATGCGTGTTGACGTGGCCACGGCAGTGTAGCAGAGATTTACATGCCAACGTGGCAATCAAACTGTGCACTGTTACGTGAGCGGAATAAATCTCTTCGAGCTTAAGTCTGACATTGAAGAGGATCGACCTGGGCAGGTCAGGAGGAGCAGAAGGTGTACAAAATGCAAATATATTTGAGCATAATAAAAAGTTCAGTGTCGTCAAGTGCAATATGGTTTTTATTTATGTGTTTTTTTAGTGAAGGTGAGGCTGTAATAAAGCCTTAAATACGGCTGGCAATTTCCGTGCAAAGTGAGTTGTGAAATCAGCGGCAAAATGGAAGTGCCAGCCAATGCCATTATTTCCGGCAGTCATTGATTGACATGGCAAACGGCAGTAAGAGAAGTCAACAGAAATCAAGTTGGGCCTGGAAAATGTAATGTAATTGATAAGACAGAGTGCCAGAATGCCCTCATTCCACCACCCACATTTTATTCGTGCTCTTGGGCAAACACACCCTCACATAGGCAGCGGGCACTCAATTAAGAAAACAATGGCAGCTGGGTTCGTGCGGCAATTGAGAATCTTTTTCCGCTTTGTTTGTTTTGTTTTTCGCCTTAGCCATGCCTCTACCCTTTTTTACCAGTAACTGAGTCGCTCAGTCTTAGGACCCTTTTCATTTGCTCCATTGTCTAGGCGACCGGCTTTGCTTCCATTTTCAAAACTATCTGTATGCGCGTTATTTTTGAACATGTTCTCCATTTGCTTAACTGGAGCTCATTAACCGTCATCTTCAAACTAATTTTGCTGTCACTTTTTCTTTTGGGCAATATTTATCAGGGTCTGGGACTGTGTTCTTTTCATTTAAGTTGTCCGGAAACTTTTTCTATTGCTTAACTTTGCCTTTGGTAGTTTTAGTTGTTTACCATTAAAGCTCTTCTGTATTTGTTTTGGTTAGATTAGGGTTTTGGTGGCGACAAAATGGTTAAGGGAATTATGTTTGGATAGTGCTCTGGGATGGAATCAACATTTATCAACGATTACTTAGTGGTGGTAGACCAGCAAGCAATGACATTTCCTTGAGCAAAGATAGTACAGCATAGTGTGGAATTCATAAAACATTGTAGTCCTTTAAGGGCCAATTTCACAACTCCTACATAGCACTTTCTGTCACATAATCTAACTTATGCCAGAGTAAGTTGTAAGTTAGCATAGCAGCTATGTAGATATGAAATCGGTTCTAAGGGTTTCATAACGGTTTGTTTGGTTCAGAGGCCAGTGTCGCCTGATGCGTCCAAAAAGAGAATTCGTCTTGATTAGCTGAATCTGACAAACTGATTGTAAATTATATATATAAGCAAAGTATGAGTGGGTAAAGCTTGTCATGGCTGCAGCTGGTGAAAATGGCTGAAAGTCAAAAGTAGAAACAAAATCGTTGTAATTCGTTGTTTTGCGACAAGATCGAACTCAGGGCTACAGCACAATAGGCCCAAACAAATTTCGTTGAACCCAAACCGGCCACAGATGATCGTTATTTGCTGCAAAAGTAGGAAAAAAGACAGCGCGCTGAATATAGCTGGTTGTGATGTGTTTTGCTCTGCGTTTTGACGATGGCACGCAAATATCTTCGCTATATACGGAACATGCACATGGAATCTTTATATTTTTTCCAGAGAACAAAAGCTTGTTGCAGAAAACCATTTTTTCCAGGAGAGTAACTCATAAAAGCATCTGTGGTAGGGTTGTCGATATTTCACAAAACATACAAATCGATTACACCGGGGAAGAGCCATTTACAAGTAAGAGCGGTGGTTAGGGTTGTCGATATTTTATCGATATATCAATATTTTTGTTTGACGATAAGGGTTATTCCGATATGATATTTTTTGTGCCGATACATCGATATTTTTAAAAACGATATATATGAAAAAACTACCATTAAACTTAAAATCGGCCGTTCGGTACATCTGTGTTAGACGGGGCTTATATTTTTCTTAGCATTTCAAGACCGTATGCCTTTTAAGCAGAGCCTTTTAAGCAGAATAAGGGGCCAAGCCAGTCGGGACAATCGGGCCGTCGATTGCCAGTCTCTGCTGCATAAGCGATCCAATACAAAATCTATATTGTGGAATAAAGAAAAGGGCAATTTGAAATCCGTGGTTGCACTAGAAACCGACAGCGACCATTAAACGGAGTTTGACCAACAAACAATAGTGGAGTACTTTAGATCCACAGCAACTGGTTTTGTTAAAATCGTTTGAAAAAGTTAGCAGCAATCAAACTGTTTATACAATATATGCAATATATGAATAAATAATCCTTCTGTTGAGATTATCCAGTAAGCAAAATCTGTTAGTCTCTAAGCTCTGAACTCTGAAAATCGAAAAATGTATTTGGTCACAGTTTTAAATACAGAAATAAAAAAATTTTGCTTTGGCTTTGATATTTGAAATTGATTCTAATTTTGTGAAGCGTTGTGTCAAAAGTACGAGAAAGAAATGAAAAGAGTTATTGAGAAAAATAACTTCACAACTAAATTACTTTGAAAATATAGCCTGACTTAAGAAAAATAATTCAATCGTACCTTTAAGTTATGCTATTGGAAAGATCAGATAGAACAACCACTTGCACTGGTCATTAGTGGTCTTATAGACGTAGACGTTCTGTAATATCTTTTCCTGGTTTGTATAAGCTTTAGAAAACAACGATATTATCGATATATCGATGTTTTTTGGTCTCGATATATCAAATATCGATATTACAAATTTAGATTTTTGATACAATACAATTTTTATTTCAACCACTTTATATGTTAAAGACCCCAAAGACCCTTCTATTTTCATAAATTTCGTGGCTTGATGGACAAAGCTACTGGCGGTTAATCCCGAAAAAATAAACAACTACCACTACAGTACAGGGTGGTCCATTTAAAAATTGGAATTTAGTTTTGCTATAAAAAGGCTCAATATTTTTCAAAGCTTGAACATTTATTGGAAAGGTGGGTTCATGTCATTTGTTTATAAAAAACAATTTCGGTCAAATGACCACCACGGCTGACTTGGCAGTAGCCCATTCGATCCACCCAATTTTCGAGAACATTTTCAATTGATTCGGCACGTATGTCAGCAATAGCAACTCGAATCTCGTTCTTCAACTCATCCAAGTTCAGTATTGTTTGCATAACATTTGTCCTTGATAATAGATAATAGTCTAACGGAGTCAGATCTCAGCTTCTTGGCGGCGAATTCACATCTCCATATATGCTGATTAATCGATTTTCAAAGATAGGGTGCAAAAGACGATTCAGATGGTCAATTGGCTTTAGCTGCTGCACCAATTGAACTTTGTATGGCTTCATGGCAAGGTCGAGTTGACGTCGATGGTTGTTCACGCACATTTTCAGCAACCGCAGCAATGTTTTCGGTCGAGCGCACCGGACGAGTACGTACACGGGTTGGTTTTTCGACCAACATTCCAGTTTCACGAGGTTTCAGTTTGAGTCGAGGACCCACCAATTTGGAAATATGTTTCTTATATTTCCCAACTTTCTTCAAGCGAATAGCGACCCATTTCGTAAATGTCAAAGTTTTTCCTAAGTATTAGTTGCTTTCCGAATGAAATTTGACGTTTTTAAAGTCAAATATTAAAATAGTTCGAATACCAAACACTCAATGGACCACCCTGTACTTGCTTGGTAATTTGGTATTTGTTTGTTGCCAACATTTTATTCCGGTCGATATAGAACCCGCACAATTACCGGCAAACCAATTTCAAATAATGCTAACTTCTTATATTATGGCAAAGGCTCACAGTATCGGTCCAGTGCATAGATGTATATGGCAAGTTTAAGGGCATCTTAAGCGTATTGCTAAAATTAATGAAGCTTAAATTGTTAGACGTTCGAGTTGACTCACTTTAGCCACATTCTTGACACGTGTTAAATCGTAGATTAACAGTTATATTTCAAATTTACATATGCCGCCTAGGGTATGTCTGCTTGGGGAAAAGTTTAAAACTTGCTTTAAATGCTCTTCCACGCCATAAACAGCTTAGCCAGAGTAGTAATTCATTTAGTTTTGCACATGCTCGCTCACACCCACTTGTATTTTCGTAAATATATTTCTCAATTCTCAGTTGGTTGCATTTTGTCAGCCAACAAAAACTTTTCCCCCTCCCCACCTCACGAGTTCTTCACACATTTTAAGCTTTAAAATGTTAAATCGAAATGGCAACTGGCAGCTGGCACTTGGGAGCCAAAAAAGTTGTGTTCGCATACAAAGTGATTTTGATAACATGCACTGACATTTTTGTGACTTTATTATTCAAAATTCAAATTATTTTCAACGAACAAAACCCAAAAGTGGGTCAGACTGCGGCCGACAAAAAGTTTTATTAGCCCTCTAGATAACTGACAGACAAATGCGTACATGGAATACATACGTATCTGCATATTACGCATACGAGACGTACGCAAATTACAAGTTCTCTTCTCTGTCGCCTGTCAAATAAAGAAGGCTGAATTGTTGACGAGCTGCTTCTAATGCTGTTGATAAGGGTCCGCCGAGCCGCGATTAAGTTATGGTCCCATCCATGCCATAGCCACTTTGCCAGTTCATTGGGCACGCAAAGAAATGAAATAAGCAGGAAAAACAAGACCTCGATAATTTATTGCTGAAAATGTATTCGAAGCAGTCAGAGACAGACAATTGCCAAGACACTAATAAAATATATATGAGTCGCAATATGGCGCGAAAACTTAATGAAAAATGGGACCCTTCAGGGAACCAGCTGTGACCAGCTACCATCCAGGAGGCGTGGCTAAACGTGCCCTGCAAAACTTTTTACATAATTTTTCCCCCGATTCTGTCACAACATCTGAAATTTTTATAAAGCTCCAGCGCTCGGCTTACGAACCAAAGCCAAACGGATATCCTTAGTTTCCTTATGACAGCGACATTCTGGCACAGAAAAAAAGGGAAAACAAAAACTCTCGCCAAACTGAATATTTTTTATTAGATTCGCTGCAATCTGGTCGTCTGCTCGTCTACTCGCGCCTCGGGCAAATTGCTGGCTTCCGCTGTGAGCATTTCTCACGGAAATAATGGCATATTGGCCATTGATACTCAGAGCTGCGGCTATTAATTGACCAGACTCTTGAGCGGCCGTATCCATTACTATTAATCAACTGAGAAGACAAAATGAAATTGTGGTGCTTGCCTTTTGTTGCGAGTTGCCATAATTAATCAATTTAACCGCAAGGCTTGAACTTTGAATAACCAACAATACGAGGCTTTTTTGAGTTCCCCCGAGAGTCAGACTGAAAATATTTGCACAGCGACCCACCAAGTTTTTGTAAACTTTTCACATGGAAACTCCTGGCCCAATTCATCATATGTGAGCAGTGTTGATTTTTACGTAAAGTTTGTCTAGCCATAAATTTCACAATAGCAAAAGTGTTGGTCTCCAAGCAATTTTCATGCATTTTACCCAGGCGTCTCATACAATTCGTGTAAAGGTCAGAGTTGCGACAAGTTGTAAAAATTTACAACATCGATATAAAATCCTCGGCCTATGGGCCGTAAACGAAACTATCGCATAGCTGCAGGGGGACACAAAGAGGTCCATAAAAGGATGTTGCAGTTTTTATGTTTGCTTCCACAATGCAATTTGGAACATTGTCTCCAGCATGTGGGTCTTGGTTCATTAGGCGTAAAAGTTTATTTTTATGACGCAGCAATCTCATGCTAGTGGAGGAACAGTCATTAATATAAATCATAATAAAGCCCTTAAAGTTATTTGAAACCCATTTAAAGCCCATTTGAAATTGCAAATTGTCTAAAGAAATTGTCTCCACAGGGCATGGAAGCTGTGATTACGGCAAAAAGAGAATTCTTGTTAGGCTAATGTGTATTTTAGACATAACATTTGGGCTAGGCCATATGTGACAAGGCCTTGGTGGGCATCGTTTTTGTTAAGTGACATAAGAGGTTGCTTTAGATTTAACTGCGATAATGTAAGTACAGTGTGGGATAATCATACCAACAAGCGAAGTGTGCAATTGAGAGGACCACAAGCCATAGCTACACCCAAAAAAAACAGCGTAAGTTAAAGTCGGCGCTGCCCGACTTCGAAGTACCCGTTACTCAGGGCAATTAGTGTTTAGTATCCTCATCCGGCTCAGATAAGTATGCAACGTTTCTTAACTCTCCCATTTATTATCCGATCTTTATGAAAATTTGTGAGATTGATGATATTGGCCACATACGCTACACTGCAAAATCTGAGCTCGATATCTTACATGTAGGCGATACTTTTTCTTTATTGGGGGGCAATAGTCACCTAAATGCAAGGTCACTTTTCATTAGCGTGCGTTGTCATAATTTCAGTATAAGCTTTGAGCTATCAACAAGAAGCGTGGCTCAGGTGGGGGTCGCAAATACGCTAAATATATCAAATATTGAAATATCGAAAATGCTTTCTATGACAAAATGTTCAATATATTAAGGATTAGCCAGACCGAACAGAGTTGGTTCACACAAAAACATGGGCTAAGAGGTATTTAAGTCCAGAAGCAATACTCTATTATGTGTTCGAGCTAGGGCTGCAAAACTATCGATAGTGGGTACATCGATAGTTTTTAACTTCGATGTTTCAAAACCTCGATGTTTTCCAAAAAAACATCGATATATCGTTAAAACATCGAAAATTTTTCAAATATTTTAGATTGCGGTAAATACCATATATCTTATGCTATATTAAGAAAAATATAGAAAAGGCAAACATTAATTTTGTTTGAGTAAAATAATGTTATTAATTTCTTAATAATAAACGAACAAAATTTATATTTTAATTTTTTTTTTAATTCAAAAAAACAAAAATTAGGTCTTCACAATTTAAAGCTTTTTTTTTGGAACACAAATTTCGGTTTGATAATGCTGCGTTTAACCAAATTGACCTTTTTTTTTTTTTTGCTTATTAATCAAATTTTGTCGTATTTCAATTAATACTAATTGTAAAAATGGACCCAAAAAATCTTGCAGCACTGATGCAGTGAAGCATCCGATATATCGATGTTCAATTTTTAACATCGATACATCGGACCATTTTGAAAACCTCGATACTATCGATAGTAACATCGATAGTTTTGCAGCCCTAGTTCGAGCCCAACTTAGTCAACTTTGTGATACATCAAATAGTATTGCGCGCTTAGATATATGTTTTTTTAAACTTCCGCAGCTTCATATGACTTTCCTAGCAGATTTAAGGATATATCGCAAAGATATACAGGGTGCGCCATCTAAAGTGTTTATGTATAAAAACAAACAACCGATTGCTATATGTTGATCTTGTTCCTTTAATTTGGTCCTGTACAATTTATTTCGACTACTTTTTGAACACAACATCAATCAAGTGGCCGCCTTTATTGGCCACAACAAATTGTGCCCTTTTTGCGGCATTTTCCATCACTTTTTCGAGCGTCTCAGTCGATAAAGTGGCGATTTCGGCACGAATGTTAGCCTTAAGCTCTTCAATTGTCTGTGGATCGCTTGGCCTTAAGCTCTTCAATTGTCTGTGGATCGCCTTGCTTTTTAAATAGCCCCACAAAAAGAAGTCTGGGGCGGTCAAATCTGGAGATCTGGGTGGCCAGACAATATCGCCTCTTTTTGATACCAGGCGTCCAGGGAATTTCCGCTGCAATAAGTCGATTGTTTGATTTGCTGTTTGGCACGGAGCACCGTCTTGTTGGAACCAGTAACCGTCAAGACCTTTTTCGCGCATTTGCGGGCAGACAAAATTTGCCAACATCCACCGATATCGATTTCCATCGACTGTTTCGTTTTCACGAAAAAAATATGGCCCAATGATGGTTTTGGCGCAAACGCCGGCCCAAACAGTCACTTTTTGGTAGTGTAAAGGTATTTCATGGATGCGGTGTGGATTTTCCGTGCCCCATATGCGACAATTTTGCTTATTAACACCACCAGAAAGCGTGAAATGGGCCTCATCGATCATCAAAATTTGTTTCCAAAAATCTGGTTCAGTGTCGGCCATTCGAGCGACTGTTTCGATGAACAGCGTCACTTTTTCGGCACGTTGTTTTGGTGTGAAGCGTTCCATGGTCAAAAATGTACTAGATTGATGTTTCCAAAACATGTCTAACAAAAGCAATCGGTTGGTAAATGCCTAAGTTATTCAGTGTTGCCATACCGACACTTTAGATGGCGCACCCTGTAGTTAAAAAGGCTTTAAGGAATACAAGAAAAGAAATGTGTTTTTTGAAACTCAAAATGTTTGAAAACAAAAATGTTGTTCTCACTAAAACCTGTTATTCGACCGATCGATTCCTTTGTCAGCTATGTGCTGTAGTCATCCGATCCGGCCGGTTCCGATAAATGTGCAGCGTATTTGTATCAGAATGATATGAAAGCTTTCAAACTGACGGAGGAAATCGCATAGAAACAGACGGAAGGCAATCGAATCAGCTCGTCACGCTGATCAAAATTATATATATACTTTATGTGCTCGGAGATGCTTCCTTCTGGGCGTTACAACCATCTGAAAAATTTTAATATACCCTCTGTATAGAAATATTTCTGCGGAATCATCGTTTACCAGAACCAGAATCGGAAAGATAATTATTGTCTGGTGGTGTGTGTCTGTGCTCGATTGTATCTTTGTTCTTGCGGTCGATTTTTCGATCTGGCAGTTGATTCTGATTGAGAGTATTTATACTTATAGCAGGGGATCCAACCAAAACGATATTCCTAACTGTATAGCAAATGGGCTAGCAACCTGTGTATAAAATATAAGTAATGCCCGAGTTAGATACGCTGTCTTTCACGGTCGGAGATGCTTCCTTCTGGCTGTTTCATACATTTGCACTAACTGGTTAGACTCTGCTTACCCATGGCAGAGATTAAATATTTTTACCAAAAGGGAACTTTTTAAAAAAAATGCATATCTATTTATGGCTTAGTAAATTGTTGCATTGTGTTATTAGATATAGAAGAGACATTTTATATTGCACTTGCATTACAAAATTTCACTAAAGTTACCCACATTCAACAGTATCCAAATACACGGCACGTTCTTCATTTGTGTGTCAATTCCCCTAAGTAACAACGCTTGACGCAACTTTTTAATTGCATTCTGTCACTCTAGGTGTATGTTATTTGCCATTTCACTCAGAAGCCAACATTTTTTTTGGCTTAATTGAAATCCCAAATGCATTCTGATGTTCATGCCACTCTGTCAATCTGATGCTGCAGCGAAACTGAGCACTACAAAATTGTTTAGAGTTTCAGTGAAAAGGTTTTCCAACCGCCAGTACTCCTGTTACGCGGCAGTGCATGAAAACAGCGCGAAATGCGAAACAACTCGCGTTACAAGTGCCAAAAGGCGAAAGCCAGCAAAAGCCAAAACGATTTATTTACACCTGGCTGCACCCGAAAATAAATATTTAGTCACCAACAAAATCTATTTAGTTAAAAAGTGAATTCTCAAGCACACGCATTTTTTTTATGTTTCTATGTTCCGCAAGTATAATTTAATGATATTCAAGCAATCTATGAGCAGCCTTGCTCTTACTAAGCAGAAGCAGTTCCAGACCATTCCAGTGCTCGGTAGGAATGGCTGTTACATACTTTTGCACAAACTTATAATACTCTATATACCTACGGTACAGAGTATAAAAATCGCGTTATTGGTACAATTGATCTTGCATATCTTTAAACGCACATGGTAGAGTTATATTAAAAACTAAATTTACGATAGTATAGTGGGCTATTTCATGGGCCTAAGAGATGTTACTCCTCAGTAGGCTTGTTGATAATATATCAAAATATCAATATATCGATATTATTTACAAAAAAATAAATATTTATATCGGAATATTTTTTTTCCTGATATATCGCATATCGATATTATTTGGAAATATATTTTTTGATATTGTGGTTGGTCACACTACATTTAGAAATCTTAAAAAGAGAAGATGAGCGCGGCAAAGAGCTTTTACGCAAACATAATCGCACATAATGCCACCTGCAGCCTTTGTGCAAAAGTAATTAAGTCAAGTGGTAACACCACTAATCTCCTGTCACATTTGAGAAACAAGCACCCGGCGCAAGCGAATTCCACATGTGTTAAGGTAAGAAAAAATGTAATGCCAGAAAGTCTTGAGAATTTTCCCGCGCAATTTTTTGACAGTGTGTGTGCGCGTCACTAACCCAGTCGGACTTTGCGTCATGTGTTGAGAAGAATCAGTACACCCGGTGGCATGATATTTCACGTAAATAGTCTCTACATGACTTTTTTTGCATGAAATTAGCCCTTAATATATCATGAAAAACTCACACGTTATTTTCTCAGGTATTTGTAAGGCTAAAAGTCTGAAATTTCATTCGAAAACCTTAAAAACTCAGGGGTTCGTAAGCGAACGTCTTATGTCTTCCCACCTACGATATACAAAGTAAGTACATCTAGAGTACTAAGAAAGTAAGAACCCAAAGGCTGATGACGTCATCTAAGCGGAAACGGTTAAAACCCCTGAGTTTTTCGGCGTTTCCATTGCAAAACGAAGCCGAACGCTCAGGTTTTGTCATGCCTTATAACGTGAAAAGTAAGCATGAGAAAGTACCTTTTTCATGATGAAAAGTCCGACTGGGAAGCCTTTTTATTCTTATGCATTTCTATGTGTGTTTACTTTCCGCGAATTTCGGTGCTTTGTAAATAATTTTGGAGGTAAAATCATGTTACCAATATATGTAATTTTTCTAGAAAATTGAACTTTTTCATTGTTTAAAAAATGAAAAGTCTTTTAAGTTTTTCTTGTATTCTTACTTAAACTATTCAACCTTAAGATCTCTGTTCTTTAATGGAAAAAAGTTTATTGTTTTATTTTTAATTAATAAAAAGCTCAAAATAATTATAATGCATTTAAAGTTAATGTTATTTTGGGGGGTTTAAGATTTTTATACTGAAATATAAAAATATCAAAAATATCTGATAAATCGATATATTTTGGTGATAAATATTACAAAAACCTGATGATATTTTTAAAAAATGATATTCATCGATACGATATTTTTTACATATTTTCACAACCCTACTCCTCAGCCAAAAAACCGCGAGATGAAGTACCATTAGGGGTGAATCTTAAAATGGTACTCCATATCGCGTTTTTTTGACTTGCAAATACCATCTTTTGCAATTACCCATTATGCCATCATAAGTTTAGTTTTTAGTTTAGTAAAAATCTAACGTGCGGTTTAAAAGATATTCAAGACTTTAGGTTTGAAGCCTACTGAAGGTATTTTAACCAGTTGTACGAATAAGGCGATTTTTTGATGTTAAGTTCCCATTGACCCTGTCTGTGATGGGTGAATTTTGTAGATTTTTATCTTGGACAAGTAACTAACAAGTTAAAATTGTTGTCGCTTTGTTTTGCTAGTACAAAAGAACTTATAGAACGCGAACCTAGGGTACAGTTGAGAATCTGAGTATGAGGTGATGCTTACAGAAGTCCCATCTATCAGAATTTAAGGGTATTATCCAAAGTTTTTTCCAAAAGTTTGATTTGACTAGAAGCTTCATCTTTACTTTTAACTAATTCGATGAAAGCAATGCGTCCATTATAAATTTATTTTTTTTTTAAATGGTGACTCACAAATAATTAACAAGTCAGAAATTTAAGTTGTAAGCAATGATCATTAGAGTATACCTGCCTTGTACGAAAAAAAAATGTATTTCTAGTTCTTTGAGGCGCATAGCTCAAAAAATGCAGAATATTTTATAGAGAATTTAACGAAAATCTAAAATCAGATATCTTAAGGTTTAATGGTGCCGATGAGGCTTTAAAGTTTCCAATTTCCCCGTAATTTATTTTTGAATTGTCAATGTAGGCAGAGACCTTTTACCAAAATGTCGAAAAAAATATTCAAATACTTCATAAATTGTGAAGCTATTAACATGATAGGAGGGCACCTCTCTGAATTTTTTGAGCTATGCGCCTCAAAGAATCTAGATTTTTTAAAATCGTATGGAGAAAAGTACGCCCTAATGATCATACCAGTCACTCGTAGTGTAAAAAGGGGTATACTAAAATGCATTAAAAAGGCAGCATGTTTAGCCGAGCCGATACAGCCATATCCGTTTGTACGACTGTTTATACGAACACCTATATCTGAAATAAGCGTTTTGACTGCACCCAGATGAAGTTTTTTATTTTAATTTGACTCCCTCCCGAACCGTACAACTTTTAAGTCAATATCTATAATCTCTCATACTTGAATAACGATCGTATAATAATAGGCAGAGTTATAAAAGTTATAAATAAGTTTGCATGCTTTTCAGAGCAGTATGCGCTGCTTGCTAACATAAGATGTTTGTTTGCAATAATGTTAATGCTCTGTTAATTAATGCTATTAAAAGTTAATTCCACAGAGTAGCGGGTAAATCGAAGACAGGCAGGGCTGACTTTATCTAAGATACTTGTACTCGATTAAAATGCACACTTCCAGAAATGCTCCCATTTTCGCTTTCGCAAAAACTTTGCGATTTGATCATCTAAGTCCGTGAAATGAAAAGTAAATGCAAAATATATCTTGATTCACAAACAGACAGACCACAGAACAATTTTTATTCTATATCCTTTTTAGATTTGCTTTACGGACTCTCCCACTCAACTTGCATTAAGGCAATATTTTAAACAATTATTAAATAGAGATACAATTTTGTGAGATGGAAAACTGCTCACAATAACAACAATTTGCGATTTGGCCATGCTATTTATCGATATATGACTATCGAAAGCATTTGTAGTGGCGCTCATCAGCTGTTTTTGTTATAGCCTATTCACACTACCCCACATCTACCGTTTACCGTCTACCGTCAAAGACGGCACATAATAACTTGCCGTGCCAAATTTTCTCAAAATATTCCCCCGTCGGCTGGGGAAGTTCCTATCTCATGCTGTTTTACTCATCGTGAATGCGATATTTCTGTATCCACCACTAAAAAAATTGACATTCGCATCGAAAACGAAAACAATGTGAGCGCGGCAAGTGATTGTCAAACTTCAAATGACGGCTGTTGAAAAAAACGTCCACCAGAAGATGGCCATGCTGATGGAGGAAAGAGAGATTAAAATCCACTGGACTAATGTAAGAACGAAAACTGGCACCCACCAGGAACTAGGGAGAGAAATGAAATACAGAGGAAGCATCACGAGCAGACTCGAAACATTTTGCGGGAAAGACGCCTCTTTCCAAAACTGTCATTTGGACCTGCTTAAGCAAAAAAAGACTGATTCGACTTTGTTTTCAGTTTTATTAGATAATAAATAAATTTATAGATTAAATAATTAAGGGCATTAGCATTTACTTTGGTTTAAACACTTTTTACTGCATGCTATGACTCCGGAATTGCTGTTCCTAAAGCAGCGATGTTCACCCATAGCCCCCAGGGGCCGAACTCTTTCGGTAATTCACGCCGAATGCTTGCCGAAGTATAGCTTCAGTGAGTGTCGGAGAGAGACAGAGATCGTCAGAGAGCCTCTCTCCTTGAACATCGCTGTCCTAAAGCTTCAGCAGGACCATCAAAAACATATTTACGATGTTCATATCATCCACGTATCCGTCATTTTCCAACTCGGCAATTAGTTGAATTATCATCTGGTGCTTCTGTTGAGCGGCTAACAAAACCACCAAATTTTCCATTATTTTAGATAATTTCTTTAATTATTTTGATTGACACATATGCTTCAATTATGGGGGAAGCAGAAGAAGGCATTGACGGTAGACGGTGGACGGTGACAGTATAAACACGAGTTTCATATTTTCACCATCTTCTTATCGTTCCGCTGAGATGGACTGTAGTGTGAATAGGCATTTATGTGAAATGACACAAAACAAGTTGGGAATGAAACATTATCGATATATCCATGTCCGTCTGTCGGTATGAACACCTAGATCTCAGAGACTAAAAGAGCTAGAGCCACCAAATTTAAATGTAGGCTAGTGTTGTCTGCACGCAGATTAAGTTTTTTTCAAATTTTGGCCATGCCCCCTCCCGCCGCAGCAATAAGAACTATTGAATAACTCCAACAAATTGGAGATATCAAGTTCATGTATCGCAGTCGATTGTATGAGCCCAATATCTAAAACCTTCATAATCATCAAATAATAAATGGCAGAGTTATAATGGTTATACAAAACGTTACATATAGTACTTATCTGAGCCACATAAGCTGTTTGCTTACATAATATTGAAATATTCAAATGAATGCTCTGTTAGAGAGAGGTTAGTAAACAACAATTCCCCTGAGTATCGGGTTTAACTTACGCTCTCGTTCTTTCCAGATTCATATTAGAGGGCTGTATGATAGCAATCAAAGAAATTTATGAAGACTTCAATCTATATATTAATTGGATGAGTTTTGAAACTCTTTTCTATGAATTTGTGTGAATGTCAATACTGGTGGAGTGCCAGATTCATTCAATTCAATCGATGAGGCCCCGAATTGTATTGAATTGAGAATAGAGTTGAAGGTCGAATTAGTTTAGTAAAATATTGCCATTGTCAAGGTGAAATTAACGTGGAAGGGGAAAATAATGAAAGAATTTGTTTTTAGGCTGCAGGCAATGAGGCCCCAAAGAAATAAGGCCCCAAAAGACAAAATGAAATAAGGCCCCAAATTTTGGGTGTTATTTCATAATGAAATAGCACCCCAATTTGAAATATGAAATAAGGCCCCACTGAGATGAAATAAGGCCCTAAAAAAAATGATATAAGGCCCCAACTTTGGGGCCTTATTTCATATGAAATAATACCCCAATTTCAAAAATGAAATAACACCCCAATTTTTCAGTTGTTTTTTTTTTGTTCATTTAATTGCTTTTTTTCAATATTTTCATTATAAGAAGTTAGAAATAAATGTACCATCTTGATATAAGTATTTTTAATTAAACAAAGACTTGCATGGAAAACAAAAAATTTCGGGAACACCTAAAATAAGATTTGTAAATATTTATACCCTGTTCCCATTGAAAATGGGAAAAGGGGGATCATGAAGTTGTGCGAATGTATGTAACAGGGAGAAGGAAAATTTTCCGACCCCATAAAGTATATATATTCTTGATCAGCATGAACAGCCGAGTCGATATAGCCATGTCCGTCTGTCCGTCTGTCCGTCTGTCCGACTGTCCGTCTGTCCGTCTGTCCGTCTGTCCGTCTGTCCGTCTGTCCGTCTGTCCGTCTGTCCGTCCGTCCGTCCGTCCGTCTGTCTGTCTGTATGAACGCGTCGATCTCAGAGACTATAAGAGATAGAGCCACAAATTTTTGCACGAAGGTAGATTTATGCTGTACGCAGATCAAGTTTGTTTCAGATTTGGAAAATTCCCACCCGTCCCCCTTTTATCCCCAAAAAACCAAGACCTCCTCTAGAAATTCTACACCTAAACAACCGTCAGATCCACAATTTTCAAGTTAGAGCCTCGTGGTTTAGTATGCATCAAGCTAGGCCCAATATCTATCTATTCTGAAAAGTACAATCAGATCGGACAAAAAACACCGGAGTTATAAGCGAAACAGTAAGAGCACAACCCCCACCCAGTTGTTGGCCAGGACTACCAAAAGTGTTGCCTACATTTAGGATGACATTTTGTCACAAAGAAATAAATGAAAACAAATGAACAGGGTATTTTGTGGTCGGGAAACTCGACTACAGCGCCCTTACTTGTTTTGAATTGGCATTTTGAGTAAAATAAACTTTCTTAACATTAGGAAATAATGAAAATTTTTTACAAAAAAATCGCGCGATTTTTTAGTAAAAAATTTTCGACAGCGGCGCAACGATTGATATATAATATATTATATATACAAATATATAAATAAAACAAAATAATTACCTCATCAAAATATTGAATAAAGATGACTAGGAGCTGGTTAAAGCAACCTTTGGGTTCCATTAAATATCTCCTCTTCGGCGGTGGTATATTTTCCTTTAATTCACTTATCATTTTTAAAGACAAAAATATACAAAAAGCATGTTTTTCGTTTTCAAAAATACAAGCCGTGTAAAATGGCAGTGGATTTAGCACAAATAAGCAAAATGAAATAAGGCCCCAAAAAATTTATATGAAAATTTGGGGTCTTATTTCCTAATAAATATGCAATAAGACCCCAAAGTATTCATATTAAAAATTTGGGTTTTATTTCCCAATAAAAATGAAATAAAGCCTCAAAAATGAGTTTGGGGTCTTATTTCATTTCTTCTTTTGGGGCCTTATTTCATTTTCAAATTTTACTTAGGAAATAATGAAACAAAAAAGGAAATAACACCCCAAATTTTAGGTAAAATTTTTGTTTTTGTTTTCTATGTAAATTTTTGGGGCCTTATTTCTTTTTTTTTTGGGGGGCCTTATTTTATTGGGGCCTCATTGCGCAGAGCCTTGTTTTTATATTTCAATATTGATGGCAATTGGGCAACATTTCTCAGCAGGTAATGTAACGACCTCCTTTCGTAGCACGAATTTCGCTCGCCGATGACAGGGTTTGTCATCGATATTATTTGTGTCTGGGACGCTTGGTTCTTTGGTTCGCTGAAATCGGTTAACCCGACCGAGTAAATAAGCATGAGAGTTTCGAAAAATTATATTCTTTATTTGTCTTGCGGGATAAATAGCTCGAGTGATTCGTGTTTCTTGGGGCCGCTAAGATGGCCGGGGTTGTCCCGATCCCTATTGCGTTGCCGTACCCTGGTGGATGCGCTGGGTCCGACAGGATATTTTGGTCACGGAGCCGAATATATGGCAAATATTTTTTCTGAAATAAAGAACCAAACACAAATTTAAATTTAATTGGCCCATCTATTGCCTCTGATGGTGATAATGCTATGCATATTTTTATACTCTGTACCGTAGGTACATAGAGTATTATAAGTTTGTGCAAAAGTATGTAACATCCAGAAGGAAGCATCTCCGACCCCATAAAGTATATATATTCTTGATCAGCATCAACAGCCGAGTCGATATAGCCATGTCCGTCTGTCCGTCTGTCTGTCTGTCCTTATGAACGCACAGATCTCAGAGATGGTAAGAGATAGAGGTTTGACGTGTATGGGACATATGCTTCTTATGTCTGTAGGCAGATCAAGTTTATTTTCAATTTTGGCCACGCCCCCTCCCGCCCCCGCAATTTAGAAAAAACGTCATATCTCCCACAGTTTTGAAGATAGATGGCTTGTTCCTTCTGGACATATTAGAATAACTTATCGATCCGCCAAAAGAATGAAGAAGATCGGATGAACGGTTTTCGAGTTATGATCAAAAGACAAAATTTCTTGGTACAGAGTATGTTATAGTCGGGCTTGTCCGACTTTCTTTCTTGTTAATTATATGATATTACTAGTTAACCCGGCAAACGTTGTTCTGCCATTTAAATTGTTTCTAGCTTGTATTTTGGTAAATATTTTGGTTGATAAATAAAATACTTATAACGAATCTATTGTAAGTAATTAGGGGTGGGATCTTTGACAGAAGAATGCGATGACAGCTGAAAAATCTCAATTTAATGTACATTATTTAATAAATACGCTGATCAAGAATACTATATATCTACTTTATTTGGTCTGAGATGCCTCCATCTAGGCGTTACAAACATCTGGACAATTTTAATATACTCTCTGCAAGGGTATAACAAAAATGTTGTGGTTAAAGTACCCTTGGCCCATTATTCGGCTTTATCTAATTAGTACCTGCAAGTAAGTCCTGAAAGTGCGGCATTTCTCTTGAATGATGAGGGCACTCCATTGAATCCGACTCAGAGGATTAAGTTTGCTCTTGAACCGCACAACTATTTCCAGAGCTGCAGAGTTTGGTGGGCTTTTCAAGGGCTGGCTGGATTTAAGCAGCCACTTTAGCTTCAGTACTTTAAATCTTTAAAATGGAATTTGTGATGAATTATTGCGCTTGCTAAGGTGTTGTGGATTCCTCTGTCTTCCCCGCACCCCTCTGTTACTCTCTCTCTCTCTCCCTGTCTCTGTTTGTCTGCAGACGACGACAAACACACTTTGCACATGGTTGTGAATGACGTTTTGGCATATTTTCGCATTTTGTGTGCTTGTGCCCTGCCCACCGCTGCTCAACCTGCACCCCACACACCAAAAAGATCCATTCTTTGCTTTAAGGAACAGCTGCCAACTGGCGGCAGCGGAGCACTTGGGCCCGGCACATGGATATAGATTGTTGTGGTTGTTGGCCAGCTTTTGAATTGTACGCCAGAATTTCAACTATGTTTGACTGGGCTCTAACTGGCTGCCATTGCCTTTGCTTGGCACGTGTGCTGATGAGTGGCTCTTGGTATCTGTGTGTCGGTTTGTTTGCCTTTTCAGCGGCTGGTGCTGATATTCATCCAGCAGCTCCGCACACTCACACATGCATGGAACAATCAAAGTCATGTTGACGTTCAATTTGGCTGCCGTTGATTTGTGTCCGAGCATTTTTTGTTGTTACTGCCGCCTCTCTACTCTCGGACCTGACCTGGTTGTTGGCCAGTTGCGCAACTATTTTGTTGCTGAGTTTTTTCAGCTTTCGTTTTGGGGTGTCCTTTTAGTCGGTGCTTTCCACCTAGGCAAAAACACAAATAAAATTCCTTCACTGTGATTTATGGCGCGGAATTTGCGCTTACGTGGCTGCTTTCTCATCGCAGGCGAAGCAACTGCTGCTTAACAATTTCAGGCACTTGTACAGGGCGCATCTTTTACGACTTCCGGCGGTGAGATTTAAAAATTGCTCGCAAACATCCGGCTTAAGCGTGAAGCGGATTTAAAAGGGTCCTGCTAATCATTTGTTTGGCTTAGCCTTCAGTCTAGTTTTATGTATGGCTAAGCGTTCTCCACAATAAATTAAATTCTTTTTTAAAGAGATTAAAATGAAACTGCACACATAAAACATAAAGAAAGTCTGTCAAGCTCGACCACCAAAGGAACAGAGAGCATATTTAGCTATATATATTCTTGATCAGCATGAATATTAACACGGTCCGTATGAACAAACAAAGACTTCATATCTCACACAATTTTAAATATAGATAGTTCGTACCTTTTAAACAAAAGCAGAAATCATGATAAATAATAGTCAAGTTACCAACAAGGCAAAATTCGCTGCATCTCAGTCGTGCATAACCGATTGTCTACTTACTTTTATAGGATATTTTCGTTCTGTTGGTTCACTAAAGTCTTCTTTATGAAAAACACGTACAAAGTTATATTAATTATTTTTATACCCTTGCAGAAGGTATATAGAAATTGTCCTGATGTTTGTAACGCATAGAAGGAAGCATTTCCGACCACATAAAGTATATATATTCTTGATCAGCATGACGAACTGAGTCGATATAGCCATGTCCGTCTGTCCGTCTGACCGTCTGTCCGTCTGTTTCTATGCTATCTCCTCCATCAGTTTTAAAGCTATCGCTACAAAACTTTGCACGAAGTCTTCTGGTCCAAATACGCTGCACATTTGTCGGAACCGGCCGGATCGGATGGCAGCATATAGCTGCCATAGGAACGATGGTTCGAAAAACTAGTTCTAGTGAGAAAAACTTTTTTGTTTTTAATGCAATCGTCTCCAAACTCAGTATTAACTTGTTTTTAATGCTTCTCCATAATTCTGCCAAATTTGGTCGAAATTGGAAATCTATATGGTATAGCTGTCATACAAAAGTATAGTCAGAAAAGTAATCTTATTGGGAAAAACTTGTTTGTTATCAGGGACATGTCCTTCAAATTAGTTAAAAAACGTGCTGCAATGGTATACAAACTTCGGCCGAGCCGAAGCTAACTTTCCTCTATTTTTTTACTTTACCTTGTCTGGGATTAAAACTTGCGACTTTGGACAAATTACGACAAATACGACTATCAAGCACTCGCGTGATTCACACTGAATAATCCTCATGTCAAATGTTAAGTACTCAGCAAGCCGAATATCAGAAGCCTCTTAATTTTATTATTCTGTTAAAAAAAGAAATTGTCTGTAAAATTAATTTTAGTGAAATTGCCGTTGTGACTAGTACATTAATTTAAGAAAGTCGTTGTAGCACTGGGAAGTATCAAACAAAATAAATACTAAAAAATAAAATAAAATAAAACAAAATAAAATAATTAAAAATTTGCTAAAATTGGAAAATTTAAATTGAAAATAAACTTTATTTGTCTGCTAGTAAAAGTAGTTTTCATCCCATACATGTTGAACCCTTATCTCTTACCAATTCTTAGATCTGTTTGTTGATACGAACAGACAGACAGACGTACGGACGGACAAGCGGAAATGGCTATATCAACTCGGCTGTTGAGATTGATCAAGGAAATGTATATACACTCAATAGGGTCGGAGATGCTTCCTTCTGGCTGTTACACACTTTTGCACAAACTTAACATACTTTGTGTACTTTCAGTAAAGAGTATTAAAATACCTCTTAATTAAGAATAATCTTAAGTTTCAAAAAATTTCGAAGTTAGTTTCAAAAAAAATCAAATTTCGGCTTATAATTTATAAGTTTAAGAAAAACTGCTAAAAAATAAACTTTCTTTAATGGCCAGTTTCTAAGAACTATAATAACAATTTTTTTACTAAAGCCCGACCAAAGCTGGGGAAGCTGATTTCAATTTCATCCATTATATTATTTCACATAGCGAAATACTTAAGCACTAATCAATTATTTGATTCAATTTAAGTCAGGGATTATGAATTCATTATCAATATCACACTTTAGTTATAAATTTATTACTCAGAAAATAAATATTCATATTAATTTTGGAAATAAAACTTAACAATAATCAATTTAAATATTACTCGGAAGCTTATTCGGATTAGGGAATAGAGAATTTTGGCAAAGCCAATGCATATTCTTATTAAATTAAAATCGAACCAATAGAGCCCATTTACAATGTTGTTGCAAACACATCCTAAATTCCGATTTTTAAAATTTTATTGATTACACAGGGGAACAGCAATTTTGTGGCATGAACTTTGATGAAAAATTCTGGTTCAGTTTTGTCCACTAATTACAAAACTGGTCTCGGTTTGGCTCCATCAGCTTTTGTTTTAAAGATATAGCGGAAAATGTGTTTTGCACGTTTTTTTGTTAAAAATTATGGAGGTCACATGGAGCAAAAATTTCTGGGTTTATTAGTCTTATTTGACAGAGCACATATCAATGCAGCCCAAAAAAATCAAGCGAGCAGCATCAGCAAGCCCGAAGGTACCCAAATTGGTCTTTGAAGAGAGTCATTCCTTTGATTATAGCAAATTTTTCAAATTTGATCGTCATGTACAAGCCAGAGCGGTGGTCGAATTTTTAATTAAGGAATTTCGTTGCATTTATATCAGCTTGATGGACAAAGCAACATGCGGTTAATCCCGAAAAAATTAATTAAAATTTATGGCAGGCCAACTAGATTCATACACGAAATGTTTATAGGATATATTAAAAGACTACGTGATCTAACATAGACTTTACATTTAAAGTCAATCAAATGTACAATAATAACATTAAGGCACTACTAGATTCCAATAATTTCAGCTAAATTCATTGTTTGCTTAGGTTAGGTTGGGTAGTTACGGCTGATCCAAGATGGGACCGGATGATTATTTGGGTCCGTTTGACTTAGAAATCCAGGAGGATCTTTGACGTTTTGGCGAAAGCCAATAATTGTTTTGGGCGCCTCTTGGCCGCTTCTTCCAAAGAAGCGAACGGTATGGTGTGCAAAAGTTTTAATCTTGTCGTGGCAATTTCTGGGCAGCTGCAAATGAGATGTTCTAGGGTTTCTGCGACTCCAGGTTCCATGCATTTCCTGCAGGTGTCCTCTGTAGTAATGCCTAGCTTTATCGCATGAGCGGCTGCTAGGCATTGTCTCCTACCTTACCTCTGCTTCTTTCTCTGCTTTCTCCTCCATCTTGCTGTTTAGCGTCTGTATGGATATAGGTATGTTTAGTCTTTCTTCTTGGCCTAGTACGACTTCGGCTTTTGCAAGACAGTCTGTCATCTCGTCGATGCCCATCGATGGAATCCAGTAGATTTGCACCTTTCTGGAGGTGCTGAGGGAATCTAGTGCTTCCCTGCTGGCCAGGACATTTCTGGAGTTGTTGGAGTGTCCCTGCATTGCCTTGATTGCTGCTTGGCTGTCCACGTAGATATTTATTTGGTTGTTTGGAGCGTGAATTTCTGCCAACTCCGCTGCTTTCCTTATTGCGAAGACTTTCGCCTGGAATATGTTGCATTGGTTTGACAGTTTGTATGGGAGCGTTATTTCTGGCTCTGCACAGTATAGCGACTCCTGGGTACATCTTTGAGACGTCTGTAAAGAAGTGCGTTGCTTCTTAGGCCAGTCCTGTATGACAGTCTTATGGTCCCAATACTGCTGATGTGCATATTGAGTTGATTTTTGGGATAATGTAGTCCGTGCTACTATTGTTCTCTCTACCAACCATGCTGTGTCCGTAGCTTTGTAGAGCCATGGTGCCTGCCAAGTCAGCAGTGGTGGTCATTTGACCGAAATTGTTTTTCATAAATAAATGACAAGTACATACTGGGTCCCTTATATGGTATGTAAAACTTGTCAGGAGTCTTTGAGAATCTGGGCACATAAGAAAAGAACGCATTTTAAGTATAAAATACCATTGATATGGCGGGAACCTTCAAATCATCAAGATGATTGTTATTACACAATCCTGTACCGTAGGTACATAGAGTATTATAAGTTTGTGCAAAAGTATGTAACATCCAGAAGGAAGCATCTCTCGACCCTATAAAGTATATATATTCTTGATCAGCATCAACAGCCGAGTCGATATCGCCATGTCCGTCTGTCCGTACGAACGCACAGATCTCAGAGATGGTAAGAGATAGAGGTTTGACGTGTATGGGACATATGCTTCTTATGTCTGCAGGCAGATCAAGTTTATTTTCAATTTTGGCCACGCCCCCTCCCGCCCCCGCAATTTAGAAAAAACGTCATATCTCCCACAGTTTTGAAGATAGATGGCTTGTTCCTTCTGGACATATTTAGTTATTAGAATAACTTATCGATCCGCCAAAGGAATGAAGAAGATCGGATGAACGGTTTTCGAGTTATGATCAAAAGACAAAATTTCTTGGTACAGAGTATGTTATAGTCGGGCTTGACCGACTTTCTTTCTTGTTTTTGTGTTGTTAATGTAAAAGGGATTAATAGAAGAAACCGGTCAAAATGGTTGTATCCTAACTTGTTATCTGTTACTCGACGAGTCCTGTTCTTCGGCGACGTGCCAGTACCCCCACCTTTTTCATATACACAATATGATCACGACTTAGAAGAAAATAGATCTTCATCATCTGATGAAAGTGGTCTTAACCCAGATATTTCTTCTGAGCCCCAGCGTTAGTCAGAGACCTTGGACTTTCTAAAAAAGCATCGGAGATTCTAGCTTCTCGATTAAAGCAAAGAAATCTTTTAACCCCAGAACCAAGAATTTCATACTAACATACGTAACAGGGAGACTGAATTTGCTTTCATTATACCCGTTACTCGTAGAGTAAAAAGGGTATACTAAAGTCGTGCAAATGTATGTAACAGGCAGAAGGAAGCATCTCCGATATCATAAAGATATATATTCTTCATCAGCATCAACAGCCGAGTCGATATAGCCATGTCCTGTCTGTCCGTGCCGTCCGTCCGTCCGTCCGTCCGTCCGTCCGTCCGTCTGTATGAACACCTAGATCTCAGAGACTAGAAGAGCTAGAGCAACCAAATTTTATACGTAAGCTAGTATTGTCTGCAGGCAGATCAAGTTTGTTTCATATTTTGGCCACGCCCCCTCCCGCCCCCGCAACAAAAAATATTGAATAACTCCCACAATTTTTAAGATATCGAGCTCAGATTTTGCAGTGTAGTCTATGTGGCCAATATCTACAATCTCACAAATTTTCACAAGGATAAATGGCCGAGTTAAAAAAATGTTGCATACTTATCCGAGCTGAGCTGAGTAACGGGTATTTCGAAGTCGGGCAGGGCCGACTTTAACTTACGCTCTCGTTTTTTTCTAAGGATGACGACTTTGCTTTTTGTTCAGATGTTCCTGGTTTATTAAAAGCAATGGGAGTACAGAAGTATGATCCAAATGAATGGCGTTTATTTATTGATTCCTCCAAACGTAGCCTAAAATGTGTGCTTATGCATAACGGCAATAAACTGGGCTCGATACCGATTGCACATTCAACTACAGTCAAAGAAGAATATGCTACTGTAGCTTCTGTAATGAATAGAATCAAATACAACGAACACAAGTGGTTAATATGTGTAGATCTAAAAATGGTGAATTTTCTTCTTGGACAACAAGGGGGCTATACAAAATATCCGTGTTTTATTTGTCTGTGGGACAGCAGAGCTAAGTCTGAGCACTGGGTCAAAAAAAAGTTGGCCTATCAGGCATGCTTTACTTCCGGGAAAACTGAATGTGATAAATGAACCCCTTGTGCCCAGAGATCGCATAATACTGCCACCTTTGCATATCAAGCTAGGGCTTATGAAACAATTTGTCAAAGCTCTGAGCAAGGAATTGTTGTAGCAACCGCCTTATTGCAAATGCCCAGCTAGTAGCCTCCTGCGCTGGTTGCATCCAATTGGCCTGTGGACCAACAGCTAAGCCGCGTGCGGGACCCTTTAAGACCGTAGCTCTTGCGGGATGGGGGGGTTGTTGCTGCCGCTGCAGATCTCTACTACATTTGATTTTATTTTAGAGTCCCTTCTGAATCTACCTAAATGAGACGATCCTCAATCAAAAATAAACACCAACCTGGTTAAGAAGGGTTCTAACTGATAGCTAAACCAAGGCAAAAACTTAAATGGAAAAAAAATATTAAAGCACTCTCTTATTTCGGAAAATAGGGAGCAGTGGACTTTGGTGTTGTTTGCCACGCTCCGCTTTCTGCACCCACCCAACCATGGTCTTCCCGGTGGTAGTTCTCGGAAGACCCCAATATTTGTTAGGTATTCATTTCAAATTATGTTCCCATGTCCACGGAAAAAAATAAGTCTCTAGAAATTCATTTTCCATTCGATATTTAATACCCTAAATTCATTTGGTATGGGTATTTCCATTTACTTCCATGGGTTAACAATCGGTTCATATGATTTGTGCTTAGATGCTAAACTTCTCAAACTGCCCTCGTATGGCGTGAATAGTACATTTCATTTTTAAGAAAACGGGAAATTTATCATAATTAATTGGCGGTAATGAGGAATATAATATAGAGGTTTAATCAAAATAAAATCTAAGAAAATAGAAGGAAAATTTAATGGACATATTCTTCGTATCGTTCAATGTTTAAAATCTTTTGTTTTGGATGTCGCTGATCACCATGCGCGCATGCTTTGTTTTCGCAAGCCAGCAACCACACACCTTCTTATCGGGATTCCGTTTCGTTACTGCTGGGGCAGATCCATAATCAAAACAAACGACGCAAACGGTCTTGCGAGGGTTTTGCGAAACAAACCAAAAGCAACCGCACTTTAGCTCCTGAACCAACAGTAAATTATATAAAGCTGGCTTGGCCACTCATGCCAATGTAAATGATTGATTTATATACTTGATAAACAGCGGTAAACCCACAGGTTACCCACACAAGGCAATACTGAACCGGAGTTCAGAATTGGTAGGGGCGCTCTTTATATAATTTACTCCCGTTCACAGCTGTGGGCTATGTGGAATATCGGAAAATAAAATGTGAAATAATCAGCTGGTACCAACTCACCCGGTTTAATTCCGATGAAGCGCTCCATGGGTTTTAAATGATCATTGTGGGGATTAGTTTTGGTTTTGGTTCCTAAATAGGTTTAAATTAGAAATCACTTCACAATTATTATTTCCGATTCGACAAAAAAAATAAATCAAAATTTTAATTCAGACTTGGGACGTCAGCCCCAGCGTGGGTTGGCGTGTGGGTGGTAGCCATACAGTTTGACAAGCACTGAAACAACCTTACTTGGTTGCTTTACACACGCGTATGTATGATCACTGACATGTACATAGTTTTCGCACAGAATTTATTTAACCCTTTTCTTTGTTGTTGCTTTTTCCTCTCTATTCTCTGGCAATTCTTAAACTTTTTGAGGAAAACTTATAGACATTTGTACACCGTCGTTAATTTCTTAATCACTGCCTCGTTCGGTGAGAGAATTTATTAAGTATTGCCTCTTAGGCCAGACGACACTTTTGTTGAGACGGCAAGTTAACATTCGAGGGATTACACGTTGTTGACCAATATCACTGAATTTCCGGCATGCTTTGCTCCTAGATTCGCTGTAAGTGTGTGCTGGCCACTGCAGACTGTTCCAACGAAGCAAAAAGCTGGGTGCTCCCACAACGGCCTCTCTCTAGTCGGGGAGATGTACTCTGCTTGTACCCTCTGCCCACATACACAGATGGGGGGGCGACGTGGTAGTCTCACTGGGACCCAAATTGAGACTAAACCAGCCGTTTCCCCAAGAGATATTGTCCGCACAACCTTGGAAATCAAGAAAACTGGTTAAGCCTTGAACCCAATGGGTCTTGGTTCCAATATATGTCTATATATACTTGGGTATATATATAAATATATATTTTCACTAATATTGCTTTGAACTTTTACTTACGAAGCAAAAAATAAGGTGTCGGGCGTTTAGCCCCTTGCCGATGAAGCTCAGAAAAATAGTTTATAAGCCTCTGTTGCTTAGGATGGCTTACTTTTTCGCCGATTAATTTTTACTTAGGCTTAGGTTCAATCCTCGTTTGCGGGAGCTTATTCCCTCTGCTCTGGTTGAGTTCTCGAAACAGAAAGACAGAGCACCGGAACTGGCAGTTGAGAGGAACCTCAGTATGGCTGAATTGAGAGCCACTTGACAGTTGGCCTCTTGCGATATCGTTATCGTTACTGATTATTATCAGAGGCGATTATCTCAAGAATGGGTTGGTGTCTTGAATAACGCCGCCAAACTTGAATTTAAGCCTTAACGGATTAATTGAACATTTTAATTTCTAATGTCTAAACCAACTGAATTAATGTTTGGAATCAGATAAAATGATATCAAATAGATCTTGAGGGGCTTACTATGCGAACATTACAACCACAGATAATCTGAAGAGTTTACGAGGCACGATTAGCTGGAATCAGCTTTTGATGTCCTTCGCATGGAAAGTTCCAATCTCTCTTCCTTGTAAGGTCTCTAGCAGATAAAATGAATTTCCCAGCTTCTTCTTTACGCGACATTTCGAAAACTGAGGTCCCAACTTCTTGTTAAAATTTTGGCTGAAATTACTTAAATAAAAATTTCGTTTGAAAACCTCTTGGCCAATTCTAAAGGACACTGGATTCGATCTGAGATTGTATTGCCGCACATTTCGTTCGTACGCCTCTCTGCTGTTTTTCTTTATATCCTGCCTCAACAATGCTAATTGATCAGCTCTTGCGAGCATGGTAGATTCTTCCAGCATGGAAATTTTCTTCAAGAGCTTATAGTCCTCTCCATGGTTAATCATATTAACCCCGAACAACGCCTTATAAGGGGAGCAACCAATCGATTGGTGCAATGAAGAACGCAACGCAGATGAAATACTAGGCAAGTGCTGATCCCATTCAGTTTGGTCAGCTAGAAGATACGAGCGGATTGCTGCCAACAATGAGCGGTTTACTCTCTCCGCAGCGCTACTTTGGGGGGAGTAAAGGGCTGTAAAGATATGCCGAATACCAAACTTGGTCAACAGAGCTTCAAATTCATTGGATTTGAATTGCGATCCATTGTCGCTAATTATCGACTCTGGAACGCCAAACTCTGCAAAGATCCTTTGACTCAAAAACTCATTGATCAAGGACGTGGTTAACTTTTTTAATGGACACAGCCAATGATACCTACTAAAATGGTCGAGAACGATCAACAGTCCGATGTGACCCTTCTTGCTGCGCGGATAAGGGCCCAAAAGATCAATGTAAAGCCGTTGGAATGGTCTACATGATACACTTTGTTCTCCCATAGGCGGACGCAATGTTATATTCGGAGCTTTCGCTTCTTTACACACATCACACGTGCGTACATAGTCTCGAGCCTGTTTAGACAATCCTGGCCAAAATAGGTGTCTTCTTAACCTTTCAATGGTTTTCTGCATTCCTCCATGAGCAGATACAATACTATCATGCGCTTGGCGGATCGCATTTTCTCGCAATTTTTCCGGCACCCACAGTTTCCAACGATCAGAGTCCTGATCTACGTTTCCTAAAGGATGCTCGGTTCGGATATAGACAAACTTGTCTGCAACACGCAAATCCGGAAATTTGTCAGTATTCTCTTCGACTCTTGATTTTAATTCTAAATACTCCTGATCGAGAAAAGCAGACGATTCTAAATCAATCTCCGGTCCTATAAGTTCTACGCCCTCAATATCATTTTCGCAAATCCGTGACAAAGCGTCAGGCACAATATGGTCCTTTCCCTTGCGATGGGATATAGTGAACTTAAAAGCCTGTAAGCGAAAGATCCAGCGAGCTAGTCGACCAGATACATTCTGCTGTCTCATCAGCCAGAGTAGGCTAGAATGATCCGTCACTACCTCAAATGGCTGCATTTCCAAATAACAGCGGAACTTTTCGATTGCCAATATTACGGCAAGGCATTCGCGTTCTGTAACGCTATAGTTCCTCTGTGATTTGGATAACTTTTTGGACATAAAAGCTAAGGGCCTTTCTTCTCCACTGTCGGACAACTGCACGAGCACAGCTCCAATGCCGTAGTCGCTGGCATCACAGTGTAGGAAGAACTTTCGATCAAAATCAGGATTCTGAAGTACAGGAGCGGAAGTAAGAAGAGTTTTTTGATTCTCCATAGCCGATTGAGCTTCCGGAGACCAATTAAACCTTTTCTTAGTCGATAGGACTTCCGTAATTGGAAATGTGACTTCCGCAAAATTTTTAATAAAGCGTCTGTACCAACTACACACCCCGAGGAAACCTCGTACCTGTTTTATATTTTTGGGTGTTGGCCAGTTCAAAACACAGGAAATTTTTTCCGGGTCCGTAGCTATCCCTCCGCTTCCGATCACATACCCTAAGTAGTTTACTTTCGTGACGCAGAATTGGCTTTTAGCCACGTTTAAAGTAAGATTAGCCTTTCGAAATTGATCGGCTATTCGAACTAACACTGATAGATGGGATTCGAAATCTTCGGATACAATGCATAAATCGTCTAAGTAGCCAAAGACGCAATGGCGCAAGTCTGGAGGAATTAACTCATCCATGAGGCGGCACATTGTTGACGGCGTTACAAAGCCCAAAGGGCATAACACTGAATTGAAACAGAGATCTGCCTGGTACTGTGAAAGCAGTCAATTGCTTCGCTTCTTCTGTTAGCTCAATCTGCCAGTAGGCATCTTTGAGATCCAATTTGGAAATCAAATTTGCCTTTGGAAGACGAGCGAATATGCCATCTAAACTTTGCAAAGGGTACGCGTCCTTTTTCGTGAATTCGTTCACTTTTCTCGCGTCTAAGCATAAGCGAACCTTATTGGGCTTTACGACCATTCGCATAGGCGAACTCCACGCACTTTGCGAGGGCTCAATCACCCCTAAGCTCAACATTCGATCGATTTCGGAATACATTAGTTTCTCGACTGCCGGACTTACTGGGTAATGCCGTTGCTTTACGGGCTTGGCATCTCCGATATCGATGTGATGCTTAATTAAAGCCGTACGTCCTAACCCTTGTTTCTCAAAATTTGGAAACAGGTCCTTTACAGTTTCCAGCTGCCTTAGCTGACTGTCGGACAAAGGATATTTATCTAAAGCTGGCTCTTCTATACCGTCAGAATTCGATACGGAGCTAATAATTCCGGGAGCTAATGCAAATAGATGCCAGAAATCTATTCCTAAGATCAGTCTTTGTGCTATAGAAGGGATCACGTAAAGGTCGATTTCCTTCTCTTGATCTTTGTACTTCATTAGCACACGAAGGATTCCAAGTACCTGATGTGGCTTGGCATCAGCTGTACGTACTTGTGACACAATAGGTTTAAAATTTGAAAACTCAGAAAAATTTTCTTGGGCTAGTGCTGAACCGATACAACTAATATTTGCTCCGCTATCGAGCAGTCCTAATTCGGAGAAATTCAGGAACGAAACACTAGCATAACTACGTCTATCAATATTACTTTGAAAAATAGTAGAAACAAGAAGATGTTTCTTTGACTTAATCACACCGAAATATTTTCGCATGCGGATAGTATTACGTCGGCTCTTTTTCATATGGCCTGAAAAAATTCTATCTCTAACTAAATAATAGTTTCTTAACCTCTCATGGTAAGGTAGAAAATTCCGTTTACCTTCATTTTTATTGTCTTCATTGACTTCATGCTTGCGATCTAGAACTTTAACGACTTTACTGGCTAAATTCGGGTTAATTTCTACTTTTGGGGCATCCTCCCTTGATTGGATGACCCCGCCTGTCGGTTTTCCGATCTGCGCTTACAGGTTGGACAATTCGGCTTATAAATTTGGGGAGCTCCACAACCATAACAGAAGATGCGTCTCTCTGCCACGCAATCTTCCCACATGTGTCCTGGAGCTTCACAATTCCAACAAACTATCTTATTCGGGCCTATTCTATTGACTGCTGCAATTTCTAGTTCGCCATCACTGATTGGACTATCCTCGTTTGGCTCTTCATCAAGGGCGTATACGCGATATGTGCCTGATTCTTTCGCTTTTGGTGGCGCTGGGC